>JAJPUD010007642.1:47207-76527 GCA_023553655.1 Myrmecobius fasciatus
TTCCTTTCTTCTTTCCTTCTTTCCTTCCTTCCTTCCTTCCTTCCTTCTTTCCTTCCTTTCTTCTTTCCTTCTTTCCTTCCTTCCTTCCTTCCTTCCTTCCTTCCTTCCTTCCTTCCTTCCTTCCTTCCTTCCTTCTCTTTCTTTCCTTCCTTCCTTTCTTCTCTCTCTTATTCTCTCTCCCTCACTATCCCCACTCCCTAATAGCTATCACAGTGCTGGGTTCATGTTAAGTAATGGGAATTATAATACTTTAGCCTTGTAGTTCATATAATAATATATTTATAGTTTGTAAACACATGTATATATATATATACAAATATATCTATATGAGCATATGTATACATAACACATATGTGTATCTATAATCTGTCTACCTACTTATCTATCTATTATCTATCTTATCACCATCATTAGACTGTTAATTGCTATGCAACTCTGGGGAAGTCACTTAACTTCTGTCCGTTTCAATTTCTTCATATATAAAATAGAAAAATAGCATTAATCTCACAGGACTGAGTGAGAATCAAATGAGATAACATGGAAAGTGGGTTGCACACCTTAAAGTGCTTTTAGTTCTCCTGATTATAGGAACCCAGAGACATAGCTAGAACAAGTATAATTATTATCCTACCTTTCCCTTTCCCTCCCCGCCTCTCTCTCCCTCTCCTCCCTCTTCTTCTCCCTCTCCTCCCTTTCCTTCTCCCTCTCTCCCTCTTTCTCTCCTCCTAGATAAAGAAACTGAGGCTCAGAGGTGTTAAGTAGAATAACCAAATTTCACCCCACTTTCTAGTGGCATTAGAATCCAGTCTTCATTGCTTTCCTGGGTTTTATCCATTGTGCTAGGCTGCATCTATTTTGATTCTGTACTCACCACCCTCAAGGTGGCTGAGGAATGAGTCTGCATCCACAATAACAATTATACCATTTACCTAATTAGAAATGGGAAGCAAGCCCCACACAGTCATTTGAAAACAGAGGGTGCTGCTACAATGGTACCTAAGGGAGATTCATCTGTATAATGAGATTATTTAACTTGCCTTGTCTTTCATCTTTAAATATGCATGTTGCTGGTCACTATTTCCTTGGAATATTAATAATAGCTAACCATTTCTATAGCTTGCAATACATTTTACATAAATTATCTCATTTGATTCCCACAATACTTTTTTTGAAATAGCTCATCTTAGTATCACCATTTTACCAATGAAGAAAGTGTCTGCCAGAAGCTAAGGAACTTGTCTAGAATAGACTAACTAGTAAGTATCTGAGGTGAATTTGAATTCAGGATTACCCTGACACCAAGTCCAGTACTCTATCCACTCCATTACCTAGTAGGCAGTTTCCAGGTTACAGAGGATATCAGAATTTGGATTATGAGCCCATGTCTGGTGGGTAAAAGAGCATGAGCTTTTTTTTTATTATGAAAGTATTCCCTTTAATTATTTTTATTATAGAGGAGATTCTCCTTCCAATACAGGTTTGAATAGATGATCTCTAAAATCCTTCCAATCTCTAAGATTCTATAATAAGTCTTTATGATGAGCAAAAATGTTTTTCTAATTGTCTCATTCAACTTTAATTATGATCCTACCAGTGTGAAGGTAGTGGAAAAATTATCTCATTTTTTATATAAAGAAATTGAGGCTCAAAGGAAGAAAATGTTCCTGATATAGCACAGTTACTAAGTGTTAAAATTAGACTAGATTTTGTGATTGGATTTAGTAGTCAATGGATGCTGGTAAGGGTGAACACCTCAGAAAGCAGTATGAATTTCCAAGTTATTACTATATGATTCTCGGGAATAACTTGACAAGTCAAATATAAGGAGGTCAGAAAATACTGTAACCCTGTTTCAGAGGAAAAGGAAACATGCCGATTTGTTAAGGTGAGGGAAAAAAAAACTTCAAACAAACATACTGGATTCAACCTCTCAAAACACACCATTAGAAGATGGTTTGTTGAAACTTCAGACACGTTAAAAATGTATGGCACAATTTGAGTGAAAGAATTAGCTTTCCAGGATTGCAATTACAGTCCTACTTAGTTGTCATGGTGATTGGACAGCATATAGATTTTGTCCGATAAAGACATTAAGGATGGTAAAGAGGGATAACTTAGTTTTTGAATTACCACATGTCAAGTATCAATTCTTTCTAACCATTTCTGAGTTATTGTTTTTATTTAAATCTGGATTTGTTGTTGTTTTGTGCATATGTAATGTAGAAATGAGGTAAAGGGGAAAAGAAATGGAGAAGGAATTAATTTTAGTTTGGAAGAAATTATAGAAAAATTTATTGTGATATTGGAATACTACAGTAAAATGAATTGTTTATCTGAAAGTTTAGGAGTTGAATGACAACAATAGCTATATATTTACACAGTGCTCTAAGGTTTACAAAGCACTTTATGTGTACATCCTCTTATTTGATCTTCACAGTAATTCTGTGAGCTAGAAGATATTATTATACCCATTTTATATGAAAGGAAACTGGGGTTGGGATCAGGTTAGTTGAACATGGTCACACCGATTGTGGATACTAGAGACAGAATTTGAAACCAGGTCTTCCTCATCCCCCTCTTGGCTGTGCTTCTGAATTTCTAGACTTTGCTACGATTTTGTCTCAGATACTGTCTCATCCTAGAGTCTCAGAACCTGGGGCCTCTTCACCTTAGAATATTAATTTAACTTCAGTTTTTTTTACCATCTTTTTACCATATTGGCTTTCTTCTCCAGCTTTTAAATTTTAACTGGGGGCCTCCATTTTGAGGCAGATCAGAACAGCTTTTGCATGTTGTCCTCCCTCATTATAATGTAAGCTCCTTGAGGATAGGGAATATTTATTTACTTGTGTTTGTATCCTCAAAGTTTTGCACAATATCTGGTAAAGAACAAGCATTTAATAATTTCTTCCTCCCTTTGTCTTTTCTTGCTATTTGTTATCTATCACCTTATCCTCTATATCATGATGCTTTGCTATGTCAATAGCACCATCTGTCTAGCAAGTACATTTTATTTTATTTTTTTAGCAAGTATATTTTAATAAAACAATAACCATTCTATCAGAAATCCCTTTTCTGATTCTCATTGTTTCTTCTCTAGTTTGCATCAGTCTTGTAACTTTAATGCTATTTTTCCTACAGATTTACATATATCTTTAGGGTTATATTCCTAATGTTCTTCTGACCTCATGTCCCCTTCTTTGTCATATAAAATCTTTGATAAATAACAAGTGTGTCAGTGTACTGAATACATCTTGTTAATCACATGGGACATTTTTTTAAACAATACATTTTTTGAGGAACAAAAATCTATTATTGTTCTCTCCCATCTACCTACTATCCCAATGGAAAAAGGAAAGAAAAACAAAATCTTCATAACAAAAATGCATAGTCAAGCAAGGCAAATACCCACATTTTCCAGGTCCCCACGATTTTTATTCTGCACCAAGTTCATAATTTCTCTGAGGTAGATAGTATGTTTCATCACTGCCTCCCCCACCCAGAATTTGATGGATCATTGTGTTTATTGGTTAAGTCTTTTATAATTGTTAGTCTCCACTGTGTTGTTATTATATAAATTGTCCTCTCGAGTCTGTTAAGTTCACTTTAAATAAGTTCATAAAGGTTTTCAGTTTTCTCAAAAAGTATTCCTTTGATCACTTTTCATTGGCACAAAAGTATTTATTATATTGATAAATCATAATTTATTCAGTAATTCCACAATTTATGAGCAGTCTCTGTATTACCAGTTCTTTGCCAGAACAAATAAACATTGCTACAATATTTTTTGCACATATGAGTCTTTCTCCTTTTTTAATTTCTTTGGTACACAGGACAAATACCAAAATGGTACCATTTGGAAACCATTTGGTAACTTTAAAAGTATAGATCCAAATTGTTTTTTTCAGGATGACTACACCAATTCACAGTTCCACCAAAAGTATATTAAAGGGGTTATTGTCTTGAGCCTTTTCAATAATTGTCATTTTCCTTTTTTGTCAACTTTGCTGATCTAATGAATATAAAGTACAATGTCAATTGTTTTACTTTTCATTTCTCTATTAGTAATTTGAAAAATTTTAATATAGTTACTGATAGGTTCTTCCTTATAAAATTGTCACTTCAAATAAATTTGACCATTGATTAATTGGGGAATGGCTTTTGTTCTTGCAAATATAATCAGCTCTTTATATATTTTGTCAATGAGTCCATTATTGGAATCATTCTTTCTACAAAGATATTTCTCCCCAGTTATTCATTTCCTTTCTAATTTTGCCTGTATTGGTTTTGTTTTGTTAAAACTTTTAAATTTTATATAATAAAAATTTCCATTATATTCTTTATTAATTTCTTTATCATTTGTTCAGACACAAGCTATTCCCTCATTCATATATATGAAAGGTAATTTTTTTCCTTGCCTTTCTGATCTGTTTATGATATGACCTTTTATATATGTCATGAATCCATATGGGGCTTATCTTGAAATATGGTGTGAATTGTTAATTTGTACCTAATTTCTGCCAGACTGGTTTATATTTTTCCAGTAGTTTTTTGTTGAATAGTGAGTTTTTATCCCCATATTAGGAGTCTTTGGGTTCAACAAACTGTAGACCACTGTATCCATTTTCTTTATATTTTTGTACCCAATCTGTTTTTCTTTATTTCTTAACTAGCACCAAATAACTCTGCTGATTATTGCTTCACAGTTTTATATCTGCTACTCCTAGGTTTCCTTTCTTCCCTTCCTAGGTTCTCCCCCACTTTTTTTTTCAAATGATTTTAAACTTTATTTCAACTTCTAATAGGCAAAGGTTACTAAAAATCCTATTCACATTGTCAAGTCTCTTTGCCCTTATTAGTGGTTGCTATCATTCTTCATGCAGATGTAATACTTTTCTAATGACTGCATCTGTTCTGTCACCATTGGAGTGACATTGAAAGTCTTTGTTTAGCTTCAATTTATCTCCAACTAATTTTTCAATATTTTACTTCAACCAGCAGTATTTTTTACTTTTTACTACTAGACATGTTTTTGAGTTCCATTAAATATAGTTATAAGAGGGGGCAAATGACCCTTTTAAAATGATAGTTTTATGGTTATTAAAATAACTACCATATAGATGATGAAAATCATGCTTTAAATAATTAATATATCCAGCAGTGAAATATTAGCAGCACATTTCGAATGAGACTCTTTGAAATGGGGTAATGAGTGATATTCACTGCTTACAAATTTTAGTATTGTGAAAACATTTATGGATTTTCAGAAAATAAATCAGAAAAGCAAAAGGGGGGGATATGAAAGCATGAAACAGATTGGTTGAACACTTTTGTCTTAGTTTCCAGGTTTCTCATCTGTCAAATGGAGATAATAATACTTGAATTATCTATTCCCTTCCCTTCAGAATTGCGAGGCTCAAATGAACAAATGAGAGACAATGTGGTGTGGTAGAAAGGATACTGGGTTTGGAGGTCATTTTGAATTTCTTATTTTTCACTTATTACCTGCATGACCTTGAGAAACCATTTAAATTTCCTTTGCTTCAATTTTCTGATCTATAAAATGAGGAAGTTGGACTATGTGATGTCTAAGTTACAATTCTTTTATGATCCTATGAAATGAATAATAAAGTGCTTTTTTAAAAATTTAAGACATATAACTATGAGTTTTCCGACTTTTGATTAGATTTGATTGCATGGCAATCTACTCCTTATTTCTTTCATGACAATGTTTTGGATTCTTAGACATTAGTTCTCAGAATAGTATTGAGTATGTTTCCAGAAGCTAAGACTTCTTAGATTAATAAGGAGTTTGGAGCTATATCTTTGCAAACACATAACTGAAAGAAAGATCCAGAGAATACATTTACAAGTATTTGAGTCAATACAGCATACTATCACTTTAAAGATTCTCTTTCACTAAGGTATCTCCCATTCATAAATCAAAATTGTTTAAAGTTTCTTGAAAAATATAAAATGGATATAACCTTGTTTGGTGGTTCTCTGATTATTAATAGTAATTGAGTATTCTGGCCAATGTTTCTTGGCATGTCATGCAGAAGATAGAATATAAATGTCAAGTCGAAGAAAGATTCTCTATTGATGGTGAAGTTTTCTAGACACTTCCTTTGTGAATGGCATCAAAATGTTTGCATCTAACTCCTAAATATCAAAGAGCTTCCTGAAAGAGAATTTTTACCATTCAGAACCTTCTGAGGTAAGTATTATTTTTCTCAGAATCCTGCAATCTCTGATTACAAAGGTTTTTCTAAGATACACATTTATCCATGAGTAAAGTTCAAATTTTGTTAAGGATGCAATTATTGTTGACTTTATGACATAGTGTCATCTATAACATAGGAAACACAAAGTGTTTCTATGTCTAAGACCTCAGGCAGCTTAGAGAAAAATATTCCTCAATAACACAGAGAACACTAACACAGAAATACAGATAATATGTGGAGAATGTCACTCAAAAAATAGGAGAACCCTAGAACTAGCATGTTTCGGGGGGGCAGGGATTGGAAGGAGATCTCATTTGAATTTTTTTCTCATCCTTCCATAGTGGTACAGTTCTGTCGCTACTTTATAATAGAACTTAATATACTAGCCCAGAAACTTATTCCTTCAGTTTTTAAAAGCTACTACCTATGTGCAGCATCATGGTGGGAAAGAGATTTTTGTTAGGGCTCCTGGCTGCGGATATTGTTTTCCTACCCCATATATCAATTGAGTGACCTCGCTGACAATAGGAATAAGTATCCTCTTTTTGTAGATGAGGAACTTGAGATTAAAGGTTAAGTGCCTTTCTAGCATCACATTATTTATGAGTGGCAGATTCAAACCCAAGTCTTTAATAGTATTCCTCCTATTTCTTCCACTAATCCAAAACTTAAAATAGATGCAACTAGATTTTTTTTATTGGCATGAAATTTTAGATAATAAATTAAGCCTCTTATATGATATTTAATTATTACAAATATAAAAAACACTCACATGTAGCACCAAATTGTAACTATGCTGTCTTTAGAAGTATGCTTTTTGACTGGAGATAACTCAGCTCCCTTTTTAGGGTTCCTTCTTTCAGCAGTGAAAGAATAATTGTTTAAATCCTAATTCAGTCATTGAATTCTTCACATCCTACCCTCCACATTCAACCAAAAAGAAAATAAAATCCAGGCACTAGGAGCAATTATTGTCCAATATACAGATGTATACTTGGAGCTGGGCCGAGATCAACATTTAATTTAATACAGGTCACTGAACAACCATTAAAAAGCAAGGTCTTTTGACTGCTACCAATCTATACTGGATGAAAACCAATGATCTAGAGGTGAAAGGCTCCATACACTATTACCTGATCCAAGAGACACTCAGCACTCTGGCTATTCTTCAGCTCTGAAATACATGGCACCGTATTTTTTGAAGGTCATCTTCATCAGACACTACACTGCTCAGTCTGATCTTGCATGGGAATTTATGACGCTTGGTTTGGAGAAAAGGTTAATTGAAATGAACTTTGGGTTACAAGAGATAGATCTGATGCAAACCTGTACAATTAAAATGAAATTCCTACACTTAAAAGAGGTTCATGATAATTTCACTATGTGGTCAACAGCTGGGACAGTCATCATTTTACCCTACAAAAATGCTAATTTGCTTCTCTACTTTTGCTAGTACAACTCTCCTTCCCCTGGGTTTTTTTTTTTTTTTTTTGGTGAGGCAGTCAGGGTTAAATGACTTGCCCAGGATCACACATCTACTAAGTGGAAAGTATCTGATTGTATTTGAACTCAAGTCCTCCTGACTTCAGGGCAGGTGTTCTATCTACTACACCATCTAGCTGCTCCTAGAACAACCCATTTTTGATCAAGACATGATGCTACAAAATCTTAGTCCTGCAATGTATTTATTATTAGAATCCTAGCTATATAATTGGGAGATGTCATCTTCTCCAACTGCCTTCATTTTAGGAAAACGAGGGAGAGAGAGAATAAATATTTTGTGCTGTTGTTACAAATGTCATCTCATTTAATCCTCATGACAATCTTGTAAATCTTATGCTATTAACAACCCCATTTTATGGTTCCATTACAACTACAGCAGAAGGTAGAGATATGTTTTTGTTCTCTTCTTGTTGAGACCGCTTCCTTAAGAATGCTATATTGTGTTTCCTCATTGTCTCCAGGGCTGCAGAGTACAAGGTATATACCTCATTCACTGCTTGTGAATTTCTTAGCATCAAACATGTTTCAAACTCACATTGCGCTATTCTTCTGAAACCTGATGCCTGACTTTTTGCAGCTCCTGATTTAAAAATATTCTTGTCAATTTACTCTGCGTTAGCCTCATTTTCTCACAGATAAGTTCCTAGCAATACCAATGTCTCCACAGGGTTTCAGGAGCTAGAAGCCTCAAGAGCTTGCTACGACTCTCTGCAAAGAGACATGCTTTGTTTCTTAATGACACCGAGGTAAAAAAGAGACTTAGCAAATGGTATACAGGTAATATTTTTGTAGATATGTACAACATAATAATGGAGACAAACAAGACCCCAGTTTTTTCCCTTCCTTGATGATTCCTTGTCATTGATGGAAGCTGAGACTGAGTCAGAAGTATATATGGCAGTGATTAATTTTCTGTTCAGGTGGAATTAAAAATGAGCCCCCAGGTTTCAGTTGAAACAAATATTTTCTGGTCAATATCACTACCTTCTATGTTAATCCTAAGACTAGAAAAAAATAAACTATAGCTTGGTTTTCAAAAACAGACTAACTCAAAGTAATTATGAGATTATAGAGGCAGACAACCAAGTGAAATTAATGCTCTAAGGTAACATCCTTCATAAAGCCTTTACTGATCCCTGTTGCCTCCATCCCATTAATGTTCTTCTATATCCCTCCAAATTATTTTGTATTTACTCAACATATATTTTGCATTTACTTTAAGATTTGGATGTTAATTCTGTACTGCCTCTATAGAATATAATCTCCTAGAAAGCAAAGACCTTTTTTTTTAAAATTTTGCACCCCCATGAGCTTACGAACACACCGGGTACTCTATGATCACTGAATCAAAGTCCTTTGTTTTCTTTTGCCAAAAGAATAGTACTAACCACTTCCAGGACTTGGAAGGTAATTATTAACTAGGACTGGGTTATATCACTATCCATTATCTGATTTCTTTCATTCTTTAGAATGAAGTATAAAGGTGAAGAAAATGTATCAATATACTTTATAAAGTATCATAATATTATCATTAATGAACTCATGGAATCCAGAGCATTGTTAGCATTTTGTCTCTCAGTGTTGATATATTTCATTACCAATCAGTTGTGTAGTTCTCTGACCCATAACAACAACTATACTTAGAAACGGGGCTTAGGGCTTGATAATATAAATGCTATCACTGTTGCAGTTGTCAGTCTGGGGAAAATTTGATTGGGCACATAATAAAGATGATCTTCAGGTGGACGTATTCACGTCCAATTCCTAGAGGTTCACAGTGAAATTAATCTTCAGGTATAAAGTGAAAATATATCTCATTTCAGTGAAGAAAGTGCTGGACATATGTGTGAATTTCAGCTCTACATACTTTGATATCCATAGAACCCTGAATAAGTGACTTCATCTCTGTTTCTCAGTTTCTCACCAGTAAAGTGATGGAGTTAGATGTCCATTTCTATGTCTTTGACCCCTTGACTTTTTGCTTATGCTATTCTTCTATGTTTTAAATATACTGTTTCCTTTCCCTTCTGCCATCACTCCCAATGAAGTCTGACTGTTGAAGCCCCTTGATACTGCCATTGATATCAATAGAATACTTAGCACAGTGCCTAGCATATAGTGGGTGCTTAGTAAAAGCTTGTTACCTTGCCCTGTTACTCCTCCATGCAACTATAACATGAAATCTTCTATGAGCCATTCCCTGGAAATGAAAGTAATCTTACTCATCTAAACTGTCTCTTAGAAATTTGTTTATAATAGTAATTTCATTCTGAATTTTTTTTGAGTAGATGCTATCCTTTCTTCTCTACTTTGAACATTGGATTGTAAGGTCATTCAGGACAGAGATTTCCATTTACTATCTGTATATCCACGGCCTCCAAGCACAATCCCTTGAATGTTGTAGTTACTTAAGAAATACTGGTTGGATTAAATTGTATCAGATGACTAGTAGTAAATTTGATACTGCTTTTCCTTCCCAAATGTCAAATGCTCAGAATTTCATAACCATGAAATACAAAAAGAATTCTGTAAATTTCTGTAAATTCTGTAAAATTGTATACATTTCAAAACCATGAAATAGGAAGAATATGAAATACAAAGGAAATTCTGTAATAGATGACCCAGAAGAAGTATTATAGGCATACATGCAAAACAGCTCTGCTTCTTTACCAATTAGGCAGTCTGGGGAATTTGCTCAAAAGCCATCCAGACATCCAGTGTGAGTTATTTAAATAAAGATTTAAGATGATGGAATACAATCTAGAGAGAGCTAGCTAAGTATGGAAAGGCTCATCTCTAGAAAGTGTAGTCATTTTGTGGGGCAAAATAATTTATGAAACTTTCTACTATGGCATAGAAGGGATTTCCATGTAGAACAGCATAGGATGCAGTAGTTGGAGAAAATTAGAGTTCTGAAACAATGAAATAAGATTTCAGTTACTAGTTAATATATTGAAAGGAGAAAAGGGAGGAGGGGAGAAGGGGAGATAGGAAGGGAGGAAGGGAGAAAGGAAGGGAGGGAGAAAAGAAGGGAGGATGGGAGGGAGGAAAGGAAAGAATGGAGGGAGGGAAGGAGAGAGGGAAGAAAGGAGAGAAAGAACAGAGAGAGAAGAGATTCAGAGAGCAAAGGAAGGAGAGAGAGAAGGAAGGAAGGAAGGAAGAAAAATGGGAGGGAAAGGGGAAAAGAGGGGTGTGACAGGGGGGATGGTTCAGGGGAAAACTTTATGCCCACATACATATTTTTTAAAAAAGTGATATCAGCAGAATTATGAAACTAAGTTTTATTTTTACATATGGAAACATAATTGGATAATTCTCTGAATCAATGACTTCTGAGGTCTCTGTTAGTTCTATATTGATGATGTGTGGAGCTGAATTTAGGATTTCCTAAGAATTTTATTGTACTCTCTTTAAGATCTTGTGCTAGAAGATGGAAGATGGCTCATTTGCTGCCCACTTCTATATTCCTTACCAGGCAATCATGTGGAGATGGGAGCATAACATTTGATCGAAAGACTAATGGCAGCACAAGGAGATGCTTATGAAGATGAAAGCATTGTTCATAACTTCTGAGATCTGAACTGTTGTATGGAAATCTTAGCTTTCTTAACCATCTGCTCCCAGACTACTCTCCTACTTTCCACCAACTCAATAATAAAAATCCTATTACCTTAATCTACTTTCCCTCCATTTCAGTGGTAAGCATCACAGATTGTGATCATAGGGTCATAGATTTTAGAGCTGGTAAGATCCATGGAGTCCAAGGTTCTAGGAATAGCATAAAATTTAATTTCCTTTAGTAATCTCTTAGAATATGCTTTTATCAATGGTCTGCATGAATGGATAGAACACATGTTCAGTCTCTAGCCATTGTGAGAAGCATTTATATAATGGAAAAGGCATTAGACTTGGACTCAAAGGACTTGTGTTCAATTTCTGGCTCTGCAGTATGATCTTGGGTAAATCACTTAAAGAGACCTCCTTTTTGTCACCCTTAACTTGAAGATCTTAGACCCAGTGATCTCTAATATCCTTCCAGATCCAAATCTGGATCGAGAAGTACAAGAGATGGTCAGGAAAAAAACTCAAAAAATCTTAAGGAAGGGAGTAAAGTATATTATAAAGATATTAGATATATCTTGATGCTGTGAGCATATCTAAATTGGAGTCAAGAAGATCTAATTTCAAATCCTGACTCAGGTACTGTTATTTTATCCTGAGAAAATCAAATAACAACTCTGTGCCTCAGTTTCCCCACCTATGAAATATAGATTAAAATTTTCTCCATTTCAAAAGGTCATTTTAAAGATCAAATAAAATAAAATATTTTTGAAAAATATTTTGCAAATCTTAAAGTGTTATATAAATATCTAATAAATAATATATTAATGTCTAATGAATAATAAATAAATATAAAATTACAATACTCAAAATACTTAGCTGTCTAGATGCAGGGACAATAATGAAAAACCTATCATATAAGAGATTTAAAGGCAGCTAAGTGCCTTGGTAGACAAAGCACTGGTTTGGGAATCATTGAAGACCCAAATTTAAATCCAGACTCAGATATTTACTAGCTGTGTGACCTTAGACACTTCACTTAATCCTTTTTGCCTCACTTCCCTCATCTGTAAAATGAGTTGAAGAAGGGAAAACCATTCTAGTATATCTGCCAAGAAAATCCCAGATAGGATCCCAAATAGTGGAATACAACTGAATAATTGAACAACAGTGTGATGTAGCAGAATGACCCTAGATTAGAAGCATTGGGAGATCCAGATTCTGGTTTTAGCTCTACCTAATACAGGAGGAGAGAGAATCACTTCCCCAGTTAAGGCTTCACCTATCTTGTCTATAAAAAGACAGGGGACTGGATAAACTATAAGGACTTTCTATCTGAACAGTCCTATGGTTGTGCATTCAGAGGGAATAAACTTTACCTGCCATGGAGCCAATAACATATCTATTGAAAGGTAAGGAAGGAAAAGAGAGTATAAAGCCAAATAATAAATAAGAATAACAACAATAATAGTAAAAGCTAGAATTCAGTACCAAAAGATTTGTAAAGTGCTTTCATGTATATAAACACATGAATAATGTAAATATTTCTAATGATATGATATATGATATTATATAATCATAATATACAATATATAATTTTGTTATAAAATATAAATAACAAATAAATTATATAAAAATAAACACATTAACAAATACATGTATATAAATATATAAACAAATATATAGTATATAAATATATATTTTGAATTCACATTCAATAACTGCATATCTGCTCACACTTAACATTAAACAGTGTCTAGCATACCATCTGACATAAATAGGTGCTCAATGAATGCTTGTTATTTGATTTATTGAGATTTTGTACGTAATTCTGGTGCTTAATTGCTCTTTGGAACGATGGGTTCAAATAAAGGGTTCAATAGCTTATGAAGCAGAATGATAGTGGGGAAAATGCTAGATCTGATAGAGAGCTAAGATCTCCCCTAACTGGGGCAGCTAGGTGGCTCAGTGGATAGAGCACCAGCCCTGAAGTCAGGAGGACCTGAGTTCAAATCTGGTCTCAGACACGTAACAGCTGTGTGACCCTGGGCAAGTCATTTAACCCCAATTGCCTTAGCAAAAAAAAAAAATGAAAAAAAAAGAAATAAAAAAAAAGATCTCCCCTAACCCATTAGTTCACAAATTTTCAGGCCTCAGGATCTTTTAATACATCTAAAATTACTGAGGACCCCCAAAGAACTTTAATTTAGTGGGTTAACCCTATATCTGTTATGTTGGAAATTTAAATATCTTATTATTATGAACATCATTTTTATTTCATACATCCTCTGGAAGGATCCCTCCAATGGATGCACAGTCTACAATTTTAATACTATTAATCTAATCCAACTCCCTGATATTGTAGACTGGAAAAGAGAATCTTTTATTTAATACCACACAGCTAATGATAACATAGTATTTTAAGGTTTATCTACATGATCCTTAAAACAAACCTACATTAGAGGTAATATGGATATTATTAACACTGATTTATAGATGACAAAACTGAAACCTGGAGAGGTCAACAAGCTTTCCCTGGATCACACTATTAGGAAGGATCACACTGGGGACAGGATTCAAATCCTTTTCATTTCAGATGTCCTGTGCAGGTCTAGTGCTTATGTTGTAATTTCCCTACATGTACTTAGTCACTACATCTACATAGACTATGGGAACTTCCAGGGTACAAGTACACTAATACCTTATTCTTGTTTAGTTGTTTTTCAGTTGTAGTTGACTCTTCATGACCCCATTTGGGGTGTTCTTGGTAAAGATATTGGAGTGGTTTGCCTTCTATCCTTTTACAAATGGGAAATTGAATCAAAGTTAAGTGACTTGCTCAGATTCACACAGCTAGTAATTGTCTAAAGCCAGATTTGAACTGAGAAAGATGAGTCTTCCTGATTTCAGGCCTGGTGTTCTCTTTTCACAGCATTACTCAATCACATTTCTGTCTCATAGATCTTTTATTGTTGTCTGTGCAGCTAGCCAGTCAGCTAAGTGTTTTGTAATAATTAATGCTAATACTGGCATACTGCTATACATTATAGTTGTACTGCTATAAATTATATTTCTTTTTTCCCCCTTGGCAAGGCAATTGGGTTTAAGTGACTTGCTAGTAAGTCATAGCTAATAAGTGTTAAGTCTCTGAAGCTGAATTTGAACTCTGGTCCTTCTGACGTCATCTACTATGCTGTCTAGCTGCCCCACCCATTATAATGGTACAGGGATAGAGGTAAAGATGATAAAATGATAAAACTAAAAAGGATATTGCACAGACAAAGAACAAAGCAATTAAATTGGTCAGTTTTTAGTTTAAATTTAGTATTGGGTAAGATCATAGACACAACACACATTCATTCTTTTTTTCCCCCATTCTGACAGACCTTCAGCTTGTCCACTTTTGCCCTTTGTCTTCAAGAGTCCCTCTTCTATTCTGCTAGCAATCAGAGTTGCTTCTCAATTGCTTTCTCTCCTGCTGTATTTTATTTCCCAAGGTTCTCCTGAGGATTTGATTTGATCTGTTTTAGGTGTCCAGATCATTTAAAGCCTGAGCGCTTTATCTGCTGCAGAACTCCCAAGGCACGAGAGAAGATCAAATCGAAAAATGAAATAGTCAGATAAGGGAAACACAACACCCAAGATAGCCCAGAGAAACCTTATGCCCTCAACTTGAATCCTTCTCTTCTCTGAGAACAGTTCAGAATTCTAAAGCACAAAGTGCATTCTTTTCATCTCCTACGGGCATCAACATTTGCTCTAAAGAGGAACTCAAATTTTTATCACCCACCTGCACAGCAAAAGCATCTAGTTCCCTGATGGGGTACTGCGCAAGAGAAAATGATTTTCAGTCTTTATTAGAAAGTTTATGAAAAACTAAAGTTTTTCCTTCTTTCTTCCCTACCTCCCACATCCCTCCTCATTTATTTATTTATTTATTTTTCTTTTCTTTTTTTTTTTTTTTATAAAGCTTTTTATTTGTATAACATATGTATGGGTAGTTCCCCAACCTTGATCTTTACAAAGTTTTCCAATACAAATTTTACCCCTAGTCCCCTCCCCTCGCTTAGATGGCAGGAAGTCCACTACATGTTAATAATGTTGAAATGCTTGAGAAGTTATGCAAGAAAAATCCTATCTACAAGAAAAAAAAAAGAATCAGAGAAAGGCAACACAATGCAAGCAAATGTCAATAGAGATCATGAAAATGTTATGTTGTGGTTCATATTTCATGTCCCTCTTCAGTGAACAACTGGAACTGGTTTGAGACAATTCTTTATTGCAGAGAGCCATGTCCATCAGAATTGATCATCATGTAATACTGTTGTTGCTGTGCATGATGATCTCCTGGTTCTGCTCGTTTCACTCAGCATCAGTTCATGTAAGTCCCTCCAGGCCTCTCTGAAATCGTCCTGCTGGTTGTTTCTTACAGAGCAATAATATTCCATAACATTCATATACCATAATTTATTCAGCCACTCTCCAATTGATGGGCATCCCTTCAGTTTCCAGTTTCTAGCCACTACAAAAAGGGCTGCCACAAACATTCTTGCACATGTGGGTCCCTTTCCCTCCTCTAAGATCTCTTTGGGATATAGGCCCAGTAGAAACACTGCTGGGTCAAAGGGTATGCACAGTTTGACAACTTTTTGAGCATAGCTCCAAATTGCTCTCCAGAATGGTTGGATCCGTTCACAGTTCCACCAACAATGTATTAGTGTCCCAGCCCTCCCACATCCCCTCCAACATTCATCGTTATCTTTTCCTGTCATTTTGGCCAATCTGACAGGTGTGTAGTGGTATCTCAGAGTTGTCTTAATTTGCATTTCTCTGATCAATAGTGATTTGGAGCAACTTTTCATATGACTGGAGATGGTTTTAATTTCATCATCTGAAAATTGTCTGTTCATATCCCTTGAACACTTATCTATTGAAGAGTGGCTTGAATTCTTATATATATGAGACAATTCTCTATATATTTTAGAAATGAGGCCTTTGTCAGAACCATTAAATGTAAGGATGATTTCCCAATTTGATGCTTCCCTCCTAATCTTGTCTGCATTTGTTTTGTTTGTACAGAAACTTTTTAACTTAATATAGTCAAAATTATCCATCTGGTGTTCAATTAGGAGTTCCAAGTCTTCTTTGGACATAAATTTGTTCCATCTCCACAGGTCTGAGAGAGAAACTATATTACGTTCCTCTAACTTGCTTACAAAGTCCCTCTTTATATCTAGATCATGAACCCATTTAGATCTTATCTTGGTATGTGGTGTTAGGTATGGGTCAAGCCCTAATTTCTTCCACACTAGTTTCCAATTTTCCCAGCAGTTTTTGCCAAATAGAGAGTATTTATCCCAAAAGCTGTGGTCTTTGGGTTTATTGAACACTAGATTGTTAAGGTTAATGCCTAGGTTGTCCTGATAACCTATCCTGTGCCACTGTTTAACTGCTCTATTTCTTATCCAGTACCAAACGGTTTTGATGACCGCTGCTTTATAATATAGTTTTAGATCTGGTACAGCAAGGCCACCTTCATCTGCCTTTTTTTCATTAATCCCCTTGAAATCCTTGACCTTTTGTTCTTCCAAACGAACTTTGCTACTATTTTTTCTAGATCTGTAAAATAATTTCTTGGGAGTTTGATTGGTATGTCACTAAATAAGTAGATTAGTTTGGGTAGTATTGTCATTTTTATTATGTTCGCCCTGCTTACCCAGGAGCACTTAATATTTTTCCAATTGATTAGGTCTGATTTTATTTGTGTGGAAAGTGTTTTGTAATTTAGTTCGTATAGTTTCTGACTTTTCCTTGGCAGATAGATTCCCAAATATTTTATCCTATCATCTGCTATTTGGAATGGAATTTCTTTTTGTATCTCCTGCTGGTGAACTTTGTTGGCAATATATAAAAATGCTGATGATTTATGTGGATTAATTTTGAATCCTGCAACTTTGCCAAAGTTGTGAATTGTTTCTAGTAGTTTTTTAGTTGAATCTCTAGGGTTCTCTAAGTATACCATCATGTCATCTGCAAAGAGTGATAATTTGGTTTCTTCATTACCTACTATGATTCCTTTTATCTCTTTTTCTTCTCTTATTGCTAAAGCTAACATTTCTAAGACAATATTAAATAGTAATGGTGACAGTGGGCAGCCTTGTTTCACTCCTGATCTTATTGGGAATGGTTCTAGTTTGTCTCCATTACATATGATGCTTGCTGATGGTTTTAAATAGATGCTACTGATTATTTTAAGGAAAAGCCCATTTATTCCTATACTCTCTAGTGTTTTTAATAGGAAAGTGTGTTGGATTTTGTCAAAGGCTTTTTCTGCATCTATTGAGATGATCCTATGGTTTTTGTTAATTTGGTTATTAATATAATTAATTATGCTGATAATTTTCCTAATATTGAACCAGCCCTGCATCCCTGGTATAAATCCTACTTGGTCATAGTGTACTATCCTGGGGATGACTTTCTGTAATCTCATTGCTAAAATCTTATTTAAAATGTTTGCATCAATATTCATTAGGGAAATTGGTCTATAGTTTTCTTTCTCTGTTTTTACCCTACCTGGTTTAGCTATCAGCACCATATCGGTCTCATAGAAGGATTCTGGCAGTATACCTTCTGTCCCTAATTTCTCAAATAGTTTGTGTAGTATTGGAATCAATTGTTCTTTGAATGTTTGGTAGAATTCACATGTAAATCCATCTGGCCCTGGAGATTTTTTCTTAGGGAGTTGGTTAATAGCTTGTTCTATTTCTTTTTCTGATATGGGGCTATTTAAATAATTTATATCCTCTTCTGTTAACCTCGGCAATCTATATTTTTGTAGATATTCCTCTATTTCATTCAGATTATCAAACTTACTGGCATAAAGTTGGGCAAAGTAACTCCTAATTATTGCTTTAATTTCCTCTTCATTGGAGGAAAGTTCTCCCTTATCATTCTTGAGACTAACAATTTGATTTTCCTCTTTCCTTTTCTTATCAAATTAACTAAGGGCTTATCTATTTTGTTGGTTTTTTCATAGAACCAACTCTTAGTTTTATTTATTAACTCAATAGTTTTCTTATTTTCGATTTTATTAATTTCTCCTTTTACTTTTAGAATTTCCAATTTGGTATTTAATTGAGGGTTTTTAATTTGTTCTTTTTCTAGTTTTTTTTTAATAATAAGCCCAATTCATTGATCTTTTCTTTCTCTATTTTATGCAAGTAAACATCTAGAGATATAAAATTGCCCCTTATAACCGCTTTGGCCGTATCCCACAAATTTTGGTATGTTGTCTCCTTATTGTCATTCTCCTGGATGAAATTATTGATTGTGTCTATGATTTGCTCTTTCACCCATTCATTCTTCAAGATTAGATTATTTAATTTCCAATTACCTTTTGGTTTATTTTCTCCTGGCCTTATATTGCATGTGATTTTTATTGCATCGTGATCTGAAAAGGATGCATTTACTATTTCTGCCTTTCTGCATTTGATTTTAAAGTTTTTATGCCCCAATACATGGTCAATTTTTGTATAGGTTCCATGGATTGCTGAGAAAAAAGTAAACTCTCTACTGTTTCCATTCAACTTTCTCCATAGATCTATCATACCTAACTTTTCTAAAAATTGGTTTATCTCCCTAGTTTCTTTCTTGTTTATTTTGTAGTTTGATTTATCTAATTCTGAGAGAGCAAGGTTGAGATCCCCCACTATATCGTTTGGCTGTCTATTTCTTCTTGCATCTCTCTTAATTTCTCCCCTAGGAATTTGTGTGCTATTGCACTTGGTGCATATATATTTAGTATAGATATTGCTACATTATCTATGGTACCCTTTAATAAAATATAGTTTCCTTCCTTATCTCCTTTGATTAGATATATCTTGGCTTTTACTTGATCTGAGATAAGGATTGCTACCCCTGCTTTTTTTTGTTCACCTGAAGCATAATATTTTCTGCTCCAGCCGTTTACCTTCATCCTATATGTGTCACTATATTTTAAATGTGTTTCTTGTAGACAACATATTGTGGGATTCTGGTTTTTAATCCAGTCTGATATCCGCTTCTGCTTTATGGGAGAGTTCATCCCATTCACATTCACAGTTAGCATAACTAATTCTTTATTTCCTGCCATCTCATTTACCCAAGTTATGTTTTCCCCTTTCCTTTCCCCTTTCTCCCTTCCCCCCACCTCAGTACTTTGCTTTTGATGACCCCTCCCCCAAACAATACTCCCCTTTCCTTTCCCCTTTCTCCCTTCCCCCCTCCTCAGTACTTTTTGATGACCCTCTCCCCCAAACAATACTCTACCCTTTAGCTCCCCTCCCTCTGTTTTTACTCCTTTCCCCTGATTCTTCTATTTTCCCTTCTATTAGTTTGTCCCTTACTTTTCCTCCTTTCCCTCCCACTTCCCTCTAGCAACAGACAAGTTTCTATGTGAAATCAAATGTCTGATATACACTTTTAGAGCCCAACCTGATGAGAGTAAGATTTACACAGTGCTCGTCTCCCTCCCCTCTTTCTCT
Source organism: Myrmecobius fasciatus (assembly GCA_023553655.1). Classification (NCBI taxonomy): domain Eukaryota; kingdom Metazoa; phylum Chordata; class Mammalia; order Dasyuromorphia; family Myrmecobiidae; genus Myrmecobius; species Myrmecobius fasciatus. The sequence goes on from JAJPUD010007642.1 coordinate 67,018, forward strand.
CAAATATATTAGGTTTTCTTTGCCTCTTCAAGTGATTTTACCTTGTTTTTACCTCCTTTTTTTTAGGTCTTATTTTACCACTTTTTCCCTCTTTTACCCAGTATGACAACCTTTTCCCCTCTAGTTCTCTTTTTCATATTATCAAAGTAATATTTAGTTAATTATACCCCCAAACTTTGAGTATCCCCCTAGTAAAAATAAAGTTCTCAAGAGTCCTTTCCTTTTTACCTTTTTATGCATCTCTTGAGTTCTGTGTTTGGGTGTCGAATTTTTTGTTCAGATCCGGTCTTTTCATTAGAAATAGGTGAAATTCACCTATATCATTGAATGACCATCTTCTTCCCTGGAGGATAATGCTCATTCTAGCTGGATAGGTTATTCTTGGCTGTAATCCAAGTTCCTTTGCTCTTCGGAATATCTGGTTCCAGGCCCTTCGATCCTTCAGTGTGGAGGCTGACAGATCCTGTGTGATTCTAATTATTGATCCTTGGTATTTGAATTGTTTCTAGCTGCTAGCAGAATCTGTTCCTTGGTGCTATAGTCTTGAAGTTTAGCCACGATATTCCTTGGGGGTCTTAATTTTGGGGTCTCTTTCAGGAGGTGATCGGTGAATTCTTTCAATGGTGATTTTGCCCTTTGATTCTACAATCTCAGGACAGTTTTCTTTCAGGATTTCCTGGAAGATAGTGTTTAGATTCTTTTTTTCATCATGGCTTTCAGGAAGTCCAATAATCCTTAGATTGTCTCTCCTAGATCTATTTTCTAAGTCAGTTGTTTTTCCTAGGAGATAGTTCATATTTTCTTCTAATTTTTCAGTTTTTTGTTTTTGTTTGATTGATTCTTCAAGTCTTAGTGAGTCATTCACTTGCATTTGTTCAATTCTTATTTTTAAAGTGTTGTTTTCTTCAGTTACCTTTTTAAGCTCCTTTTGTAACTGGCCAATTTGTTCCTTGCACTCTTTTTCCACTTCACTAAATTTATTTTTTAATAAATTGGTGTCTTTTTCATATCTTTTTTGCAAGGCATCATATCCTTCTTGCAAGATACTGTATCCTTCTTGCACTGATTTCAGTTTATTTTCCCATTTATCCTCCACCTCTCTTTTGAGGTTCTTTATGCAATCTTCCAGAAAGGCCTTTTGAAAAGGGGACCAGTGATGGTCCTTGGTGTTTTTTTTCTGGATTTTTGTCTAAAGAAACCTCTGGCTCTGAGGTCGTTTCTTTCTCTTTATAAAAGCTGTCTATGGTGAGAGCTCTCTTTTGCTTCTTCATTTTTTTTTAGACAGCATGGATATCTCTTTAAGGTAGGGAAAAAAAAAACCGAGGCTGAAGACACTTTGCCCTGGGGCACTTCGGTGAGTTGACTTAAGGTGCTGGGCCGGTGGGGGCTAGGACTAAGTCTGAATTACTCCTTAAACAAGGCAAGTCTGCCAGCACACCTGCCCCCAATCAGGGCAGAGTGTCCCGAGTGCCTCAGATAAACTCCAGGTGTTTGGAATTTGGAGTTTGGAATTTGGAATTTCTTCCATGATGAGCTGAGCTGAGTCCCACCCTCACTTCCGGCCTGCACAGGGGTCGTCTATTTATCTCTCTGTGCGAGTCCGACTAACCTGATATGAAGTTCTCCAGAGAGCCGTGCCCAAATATTTCTGAGTTCGTTGACTTGAAGATCAGTTCAGAGGCTTATTTTATTGTTGATTTGAGAGAAGATCGGAGGAGAGGCAGAAAGTCACCTTTTCATTCCGCCATCTTGGCTCCGCCCCTCCCTCCTCATTTATTTTTAAAGCTATTTCTAGAATCAGTGTTAAAATTATACTGCATTTCAATCCATTTCTCAAAACGCATCTCTTGGTTCTATTCAAGATGAGGTGAATGAATGATAAACATTGTATATGCTAATCCCTAGAGCATTTTATTCCATTAAAAGGATTTATTTAACTCTGAACCAAAAAATATGAGTACTTATACTGGTGAAGTATATACCATTTGAAAAACGCTCTTAAAAGTGATATTTCTTGTTTGGCAGATTACTTACAAACATTGCTGCAACTCCACTGCTCTGGCCTATAATTCATGAGGCCAGTGTAGGAACAACATATTTTCTAGGGTTTATACATTCCCTTAAATGCATCATTCATTCAAGGAACACAATTAATGGAATTTAATAAATTCACAGAGAAGGAACTAATAATATTGACAAAATCAGACATTTGTCTCGTGCTTCAGGGTCTTCAAAGCACTTATAAAATATATGTCATTTAAGTCTCATAACAATCCTGTGAGAAAGGTGCTATAGGTATTATCAACTCTTGCTTTTTAGATAAGGGGACTGAGGATCAGAAAAACTGTTTTGCTTGTGTTCTTCCACAGAGTCAGCAGCAGATGTAAGCTATGATCCAAATTTTTCCTGACAAAATCCAGTGCTTTAGTCACAATGTAGTAGGAAATGATCATGCCTCATATGATGATTGTGAAATTTGCATAATTTGGAAATTTCCTGCATAGAACAAATATTATTTTGAACCAATTCTTCAAATATTTTATTTTAAAATAAAAACTGATCTTTTAGACCTGAACTATATGTGAAAGACATGCTATTTAATAATAGTCTTAACAACACCCTTCATGCTGTATTGAACAACTGTGGAGGAAAGTATCCTCATATGTTAAAAGCTCTTAGGCTATACTTGACTGTGAGATAAGAAACAAATACTAAGAAGGAATAGTAATATAATCAAGGAGGCACCGTGATGACTAGCTCATTTTTTTTTCTTCTGCTTCACTATATTCATTAAGGTTGAATGAGGGTAGTGAAAAATGACAATTTTGAGGTTTCCTAAAATAATTGAGTGTTGATATGTTTGTAGAAAGTTAAAGCTGAAAGTGTCCTTAGGGATTCACAAAGTCACTCAAATAGTTTGTGAAAGAGTTAGGACCAAAATTCAGGTCTCCTGTCTCCGAAATTGAGTTCTCTTTTCAATAGATAACATTGACTTTGCAAAAAAGGGGCTATTTTTCTATTTTTTATGTGAAGGTGATGGTAGAATTGTGGCATGTTGGTGGCAGGTGAACTTATAATTTATGTGATCATAGGCAAGCCGCTTAATCTCTGTTTGCCTCAATTTACTTATTTGTAAAATGGAGATAATAAAACTGTAAAAACCTTGTGAAAAACCTTCATCCATTTTATTGATATTTTGGGAAACAGATTTTCAGAGTTGGAAAAGAAAGTTGAAAACTTCTTCTCGGTCAGTTGCTTCATTTTACAATGCAACTGAGATGAAGGAGAGTAGGAAGGAAGGAGACAGGCACATTTAGTACCTATTATGTGCCAGGAAATGTGATTTTGGTTGTTCAACCATTTCATTTATGTCTAACTCTGGTACTTCATTTAGGGTTTTCTAGGCAGACATTATTGGAATGGTTTGCCTTTTCCTTCTCCAGCCCATTTTACAGGTGAGAAAACTAAGGCAAACAGGGTTAAGGGATTTGTCCAAGGTCACAAAGACAGTAAGTATCTGAAGCCAGATTTGAACTCAGGAAGATGAGTCTTTTCGAGTCTAGGTCTGGTACTTTATAGATTTTGTCATCTAGCTTCTCAAGGCACTGTGATAAGTGCTTCACAAGGTAGGTGCTATTATTATTATTCTAATTTTAGAGTTGGGGAAACTGAGGTAAAGAGAAATTGAGTGATCTTTTTATTGGTAAAATACAGTGTCAGTGCTAGCAAAGTTTGAAGCTAGATTTAGTACAGGTGTTCCAGACGCAGCTCTAGAGTTCTACCTATTATATTACCTAGCTGCTTCTAGTTTAAATAATTTGTCATTAGTTTCACAATTAGCAAATTTAATGGCAGAGATACTCTTAGAACATGATCTCCTTTTCTTCTGTCACAGAGATTTTTTTTAGTGTTTTTTTTTGAGGTGTTTTATTTTTCATCCCATGATCGTTTCACAATAGCCCCTCAAAAGACTTTTCTTCTCTCCTCTGTTTTTCTCCCTCCCTCCCTCATTCTCTCTCTCCCTCTGTCCCTATTTCCCTCTCTCCCTCTTTCTCTTCTTGTCCCTTCCTTCTTCCCTCTTTTCCTTCTTTTCTCTCTCTCTCTCTGTCACTCGGTGTCTGTGTCTCTATGTCTTAGTCTGTGTCTGTGTCTCTCTCCCTTTTTCCTCTCTCTCTCTCTTCCTCTCTCTCTCTCTCTCTTTCTTTCTCTCTCTCTCTCTCTCTCTCTCTCTCTCTCTCTCTCTCTCTCTCTCTCCCCCTTCTCCCTCTCTCTTTTCCTGTCTCTTCCTATCTCTCCTCTTTCTCTCTCTATGCACATGCACACAGATACATAAATACATATATATATATGTGTGTTTATATCAATCTTCAGTACTACATTACAAGAGAAAAGAAAATATTCCTCTGGAACAAATTTTGAATTTAATTTTATAGCAATAATTTTTATTATACATTATGTAGACAAAACTGGAAGAATGAAGTGGTAAGCAAACATCATTCTGACAGTTATGTCAGCAAAGTTTTTAGAATTAGTAAAATAGTTTCATTGTACTTCTTTCTTTACTATTATTCTCAAGCAAGATCATAATGAAAGAGATAATGGACACTATTAATAATAGATACTAATCAAAATTATGATGCTATGAAAAGAGCACAAGATGTGGAGACATGTTAAAAATTCAGATCCTGACCATGTCACTTAATTAAATGAATGATTTTGAACAAATTGTTTTTATCACTGCCTCAGTTTCCTCATCTGTAAAATGAAAAAGATAATACTTCCTTATTTACCTCACAGGCTGTTGTTAGAATAAAATGGGATAATGAATGTAAATCATTTTGTAAGCCTTATAGTGTGATGTAAATCTCAGTTATTAGTATTGCCATCAAAAGAATGACAACAGTGACTACTGCAGCAAAGATAATGTGGCCCTGAGATGGACCCTGGGTAATTTAGTAAAAATCTTCATGCATCAATCAGAAGATATTAATGTCTTGTTTTAAAAGACTGTGTAAAGAAGTTAAGGGTTTAGCTCTGAGTAATACCTGATTTACTCATTGAATACTGTTTCAATATGTGGCAATATTGAAGGAAAGAATTAATAACTGATCTTTATGCTGAAGAGTGTGGTGGTGGTCCAAAAGATTAAGATGTAATTCTCAGAATGCAAAAACAAGCAACATGACTTTCACATCTTTGTAGAACACTGAAAAGTCAACAATATTCAAAGAACCAATGGACTTCTAGAATGCTTATAGAGTTAGTGTGGCATAATTAAAAGGAAGAGGGACCTGGAAAAACTGAGTTCAAATCCTAGGTCCAAAACTTACTACCTGTGTGGTCATGAGAAATTCTTTTAATATCTCAGACTCAATTTCCCAATATGTAAAACAGGATCCTCTCTTGAAGGGATGATTTGAAGAAATGAAATAATATATGTAAATAATTTTGCAAAACTTAAAGCATTATATAAATGTGAATTATTTTATTAGGATGTATGGTTTTTATCACTGTGAAGAACTCCTTTTGCTGGAATTCTCTCCATTGATCTAGAGTGCCACTCATTTGTAACTCACATTGCAGGAGAATGGCCTGGGGCACAGAGGGGTCAAATTACTTAGTATCTATGAAACTCCATACTGTTATCCAAATTCAAAGTTTAGACATTTATCTATCCATCTGCCTACTTATCTACCTGCCTTTCTACCTGTAATTTCTATCATCTATCTTTCTACATATTCACCTATTATTTATCACTCTATAAATCCTCTGTCTTATTCTCTCTCTCTCCCCATTTTCTTTCCTTCCTTCCTCCCTTCCTTTCTTCCTCCCTTCCTTCCTTCCTCCCTTCCTTCCTTCCTCCCTTCCTTCCTTCTTCCCTTCCTCCCTTCCTCCCTTCCTCCCTTCCTCCTTCTCTTCACTCCCTCTTCCTTCATTTCTTTTTTCTTTCTATTTTATATTTCTATCATTTATCTCAGCTATTAATCTATCTGTAATATATCTTCTATCTTCATAGTCATCATTATTATCTGTGTTTCTGTTTATTGCTATTTATTACCTAATTATTCTCATCTTGTTTAATAGAGTTCAGATATAAACGGAAAAAATCTCCATCCTGCTAATCTTTTATATTTAAGGTTCCACAGACTGTTGCAAAAGTGAATAAAGAAACATTATTTTGAATTGCAAAATAAAACATTTAGGTCATAAGATGCTCATCTTCTGTGGATTCAGTGAAAGCACTTCAGTAATAGAAAAAATGACAGGATGATGTTTGCCCAATGCTGTTCCTACATGATTCAATTTCTTCTAAGAAGATTTGATGATTTGTAAGCTTTACATTTCATATAACTTGGAGATTTTGACTATTTATTATGGTTGTATCAATTAAGTTTTTATGTCTGAATGTGTTGTATTTGGGAATTGAGGGCAACAGTTTGTCTATAATGATGTTCTAGTTCGACTATAGTTTATTGGTTGAGTTCCCAAGGGAATTGCAATGTCTTTGTGGTATAGGGAATGTTATCTGTCAGTTCATGAAATATAGCAGGGAGCAGCTAAATGGTGCAGTAGAGTACCACCCTGGAGTCAGGAGGACCTGAATTCAAATCTGGCTTCAGACTGGAAGCCAGACACTTACTAGCTCTGTGACTCTGGGCAAGTCACTTAACCCCAATTGCCTTTCAAGTATATACACTAGAATTCTAGTCAATAGCTCATGATCTTTTAGTTAAGTGCTAAATTTATTTTTTGTAGTCAACAAGGGAAGAATTACCATTATTTCCTCACATAATGTGCATTAATTAATAAGTCCAGACTCCTAAGGCATAAACCTTTGATAATTTATGGTGATGATGCCCTGATCCTGAGTCACCATCATAATTCCTTCTATTTCCAGAAATGAATCTATATTTCATAGTCATTTGTTTAATGCTTCTTCACTGACATATTGTTGCCTGAGTTTATGCAGATATTATCAATGGAGCCTCTTTCGATTCCACTTTTGAAACTTGATTAGCTCATAGATCTTATGTAAAGGTAAACAACTTTCAGTTTTATTTGAAAACTCCAACAACTTATATCTGATACATTAGCTTTTATTCTTGTTGCTTCGAGAAATGAAATTTACTTATTCCAAAAATATTTCTGTAGATTTTGACAATTTGCTATGTGTGTTGATAATATCTATCATTTCCTTTTTTCTTTTTCTTTTTCCTTTCCCCCCCTTTTTTTGGAAAATGGGGTAATAATCTTTCTAAAGCTGCCTTAGGGTGAGATGTCCTATTAAAGATTCCATGAGATGAAGGAATTGTTTAATGGATTGTTAGATGGAATCATATGACTTGATGACATCTAGCTACATCAAGTAATTAATAAGGTATTTTGGTTTGATTTTCTTTTTAATTTGGAGTCCAAACTAAGTCCCATTTAGTATAAATGATAATGGATTTAAAGTTAGGTATGACCATAATGAGTTTTAACTGTATCCCTGAAAAAAAGTCATTTTCTATCAATTATTTTTAATATTTTGTTGTTGGTGATTTATTTTGAATAGAGAAAAGTTTTGTTATTATCATTTTTATTAGCCCAATCCATTATTCAACTGGCAAAGGGAATTTCCCTATTAACAATTCCTTTCACCAATGCAGATTGTCAACTTTTCCACAATTTATGTTTTAGACAATTGCTTTACAGCTTCTAAACATAATCCAATGGACAGCTATACAACAGAAACAAAAGAAAAATCCACCCAACTAAAAAATCATGGAAAGAACTTCAAGGACCAGACAAAAATAACAAATATTGGTAATATGCAAAATAATAATAACATCTATGCTTCTAGACATCCCATTCAAGTCCTTAATTGGACGTGTGGGTACTCATTGATATAGGTATTCCAAAAATATAAGCTGCGACCCATCTATGCTTGCAACTCTTGTTCATGTTTCACATAAATTCACCACAGGGAGTTTACCAATGTTCAGGGATTTTCATCATTTTCCTTTAACTGTTAACATGGATACCAATGAAATATACAAATTAGATAAATCTCTAGAGACAAAATCTAAATCCAGGTGGTCGATTTTCAAGTCAGGCCTGCTTCTGGCTTACAGCACTCAAATTCCCTGGTGAGACATTTGACTATGCAAATTATGTCCCCAAATATAGGAAACAATCTGTGTTTGATTGTAGGTAGTGTGTAGAAAGGCCCATATTTCTACATAAATAGGCATTCCTGTATATATATTCCTGTTCATGCTTTGGTCTGATGAACAGTAGGTAGTTGAAATTCAGACTAACGTGAGCATTTTCTAGGATCGATTTTCAATATAATTAGCATGCATCATTCACTATTTAGATCTATTCAGAGATCAGATGATCCCACTTAAAAAAATCACACAGTCAAGATCGAAAATAAATTGAAACATATAATAAACTAATCAGCAACCTGATTCTTCTCAGGTTTAGGTTAACAGAAAGTGATAATGAAATTCTTTGTTAAAGTAGAAGCTTTAATTTTTCTTGGTAATCTACTCAGAAGCTACTGGTCACTAACTAAATGGGTGCCAAATGGAATTTTCCAGTGGCCTATATCAAGCATACAAGGATGCCATAATGTTCCTAAAACAATAGCATGTTCAAGAAGACAACAAAAGCACATTGCTGTAGACTTAAAATTCCCATATCAAACACTTCTTATGTTAGGTACATTTCAAATTCATACTAAAAATATTAATGTACAAAGGCATTTTCAAAGTCCACATGTCTTATTGGTAGAAGTTTGCATCCTAGAATTACCAGATCCTTTTATAATGGCAAATGAAAAATACTTTGTTAGGGGCTACAGCATATCTCCTTCCCCTAAATGTCCAATCCATAGATCTAAGAGATACTTCCCAGATTGATAGAAAAAACTGGGTAGAATTGCATTCCCTTCTTTGGATTTTCATCTTGTTTAAGGGACAATTCTATCACAGAGTATGATAATGTTTTGGCAGGCAGTGTAAAATTCTCTCACTATTCTGGATGTCTCTTTTTTGACAGAAGGCCTAAGAGCAGTCCTTTCTCCTTGGGAGATCTTCATTTTTAGCAGGAAAAAAAGGACAACCCCTAAGTTAATTGGATATCTCATTTCCACGGAGTTTCAGTAATCCCTATGTTCCCTCATCAGTCCTTCTTTAGTTGTCTTTCCTTGTCTAAGTCAAGTTGAACTAGCCACATCTAAACTGATGCTGGGAAGTACCTGTACCTGAAAAAATCATGGAAACAAATAGTGGTTCACTCTTTATTGCAGCCACTGCATAAATCCTACTTGGTCATGATGTATTATCCTGGGGATGACTTTCTGTAATCTTGTTGCTAAAATCTTATTTAAAATTTTTGCATCAATATTTATTAGGGAAATGGGTCTATAATTTTCTTTCTCAGTTTTCTCCCTACCTGGTTTAGCTATCAGCACCATATCTGTGTCATAGAAGGAATTTGGTAGTACACCTTCTTTCCCTATTA
>JAJPUD010007642.1:84065-103885 GCA_023553655.1 Myrmecobius fasciatus
TTTCCTTCAGTTATCTTTTTTAGTTCCTTTTGTAGCTGGCCAGTTGAATTTCTTGATTCAATGCATTCTTTTTCCATTTTGCCAGTTTTATTTTTCAGTGAATTGTTGTCTTTTTCCAATTCACCAATTTTGTTTTTCAGTGAATTGTTGTCTTTTTCCAATTCACCATTTTTGTTTTTCAGTTCACCATTTTTATTTTCCAGTGAATTGGTGATTTTTTCCAATTCACCAATTTTGTTTTTTAGTGAACTGTTTTCTTTTTCCAATTCACCAGTCCCATTTTCCAGTTTTTGATATTTCTGTTGCACTGATCTCAATTTATTTCCCCATTCTTCTTCTAGCTCTCTTTTGAGATTCTTAATGCAATCTTCCAGGTAAGCCTTCTGAAAGGGAGACCAACTTAAATCTGCCTTTGTGGCTTCATCTGGGATTGTTTTCATAATGTCAGGATCTGGGGACTGTTCTATTTTTTCTCTGTAAAAGCTTTCTATGGTGAGAGCTCTCTTCTTCTTGCTCATGATTTAAAGTTGGGATATCGGTCCCCAGCAGAAAAAACTGCAACAATTTGTATTTGCCCTGGGGCAGTTTGCCGAGTTGACTTCCAGTCTGAGGCTGGTCGGGCTAGATTCGCACTAGGACCACGTTTTCAGCTGCTCTCGATCCACCCTTTACCAAAGGCAGATCTGCCAAAGCACCTGCCCACAAGCAGAGCAAAGTGGCCCAGGTGTCTCCCAGGGGCTTCCTGGGTGCCTAAAATCCACTCCTCTATCGCAGCCCTGACTTCCGCCCTGGCTGGAGTCTGATTGTGACCAGCGGCCGATTTCACCTGAGGCTAACCTTCTCCAGAGTTCTTTCAAGGTAGATTTTTGATAGAAGTGCGTTGTAGTCCAAATGTTTGGCGGAGCCCTCACTCCAAAACCAATTCGAAGGCTCACTTTGTTTGGGTCTGAGGGACGGTCTCAGGAGTTCACAGAGAAAGCTGTCTGCAGTTCGCCATCTTGGCTCCACCCCCAACATGAGCTAAATTTAAACCTTTAAGTGTTAAGGTGCAGGGAGTAGGGAATGCTGTAAAAAGTCACTCCATATTACATACAGTATTTTTTAAAAAAATAAAAAAGAAAAAATGTAGCTGATAAGCCTAATTATTTATGTATGTTTTGTTGTTCTTTTGTGTCTAAATCTGTGACCTCATTTGGGATTCTCCAGAAATACTGCTGAATTTTGCCATTTTCTTCTCCAATTCATTTTACAGATGAGAAACTGAGGCAAACAGGGTTAACTGACTCACTCAGGGTCATACAGTTAATTAGTAAGTGTTTGAGGCCAGATTTGAACTCAGGAAGATGAATGTTTCTGACTTCAGGCCCAGTACTCTATCTACTGCTCTACTTAGCTGTCCCATAATTGAATTGGCAGAGATTAAAAATATATGTAGTGTAATCTCCACAAAGAGATAAAGTAGGAATGTCTTCTCATACCTTTTCTTCTAAACTGTCCTTGTTCTTTGAAATTTTGGATCATTAAAGTGTGTGTGTGTGTGTGTGTGTGTGTGTGTGTGTGATTATTATTTTCATTTATATTGCTGTAGTTTGCTATGTATGCTTGGTGGATTTTTGTTTTGTTTTGTTTTTTTGGCTCTGCTCATTTTACATTAGTTCATATAAATCTTTCCATGCTTCTATTTATTCATCGCATACATAATTTTTACAACTCAGGAGTATTTCATTATATTTATAAACCACAATTTGTTGAGTCATACCTCAATCAATGAGCACTACTATTCTTTCATTTTGCTTCATTTCTTTCTTTTTTTTTAAACAAGATCTGCACTGTTGAGTTAAAGATGTTGATTCATTGGCCATGTAAGTGGTGGTGATAAAACATATTGTCTTGTTTGCCAATGTAGAAATTGTAAAATGAGAATGTTACACTGTAGATCCCAAGGTTATTGAGATTCTCTCAATTTCATTATCTAGTTGGTCACATGAAAGGAACAACAACAAACATCTTTCCTTTCATCTTTCTGTGCTCTTCTTCCTATCTCTCCACTCATCTCATGAAGGAAATTATATCATACAAAAAAATTCATTTTTCATATTTCCTCCAAATATCTCCATATTAAGTATGGGTTGTAACAGCCCTGTATTTCAGAAGCATCTACTAGAGGAATCAAATGAACATGTACTGTAAATTTTTTTGTTATAAGACCCCACAATAAGTCCTATTCTACCTCACTTTGCAGATGAGGAAATTGAGGACAAGGATGTAATAACTTTCTCTACAGTATTTAAGCATCCTTTGGAGTCAGTATTTCAGATTATCAACTTTTGAATATATATACTCCTTAAAGTAGATATACTTCCTCCCATTTAAGTCTTGGTGAACACAGGATGAGCATCCATTTATAGTCTCAAAATATCCAAATAAGTTCATCTAGAACCAAAAACATTACTATAATTCTGAAGCTGAAAGATAAAAATTCATTCTTGGATTTTGTTCTTGATATAACTACACATTTCAAGTGTTCTAAAGCCCTTAGACTTGTCATAAAATATTTTAAACATGGAAATTTTACAATTAAATTTTGATGTTTTTATACCTAAGGGGTATTGTATTGTTAGGCTAAATAATAGGAACAGAGACAATATTGTTTGAAAAATTCTTATTTATAAAACATGGAATTAAAAAAATACTTATAAAACCCATTTCCTGATCTTTGCTTTTATGGCAGGAAGAAGAGAATAAAACCTTCAAGCTCCAGATAAACATCGTTCTTCCTGGCGATGCTATTTTTCATCAAAAACTGAATAGAGAAGATTCTTCTTTCCTCTATTATTACTAAGTCATCAGTCCTTCAGGAATGCTTTAGAAATACATTATTTTATTTTAAATACAAATGATATGTTTTTAATTTTTTTGTTGAGCTGTAAAATATAAACTTTCCAATTGAGCACCATTTCATCCTTTGTTTAAAAAAATTCAAATAGGAGTATATAACTTGAAATAAAAATATTGTCCTACATGATTGACACTATTGTAAAATAAATGATTTAAAACTATTTGTGAAACATCAGTTCAATTGCTGATAAATTCTTCGTTCTTGTTTCAGGTACAGAAGAAATGTACATCAAGGCTGAAAAGTAGTCATAAAGTAGAATTGTACACTTGAAAATTCATTTCTTTTCACCACTTCTTTGCATAAATATATTCATCATCAAATGCACCAAATATCAGGCTTAAGCACAAGTTTTACTTTCTTTTCTTTAGTGAAATATAACTCACTTGAAATTGAAATGTATTCTACAAAAGACTTGCATTTTTATATGTATGCAGATAATTTTGAATATGCTATATTTTATTTTAACATACACTACTACAAACAGCTGCTAAGAAATTTCAGTTAAGCTTTGACAATTCTACATTATTCACAGTGACAAGAAAAAGGATTCATCTGCATAAGGCTTACAGGTGTTAGTGGACTTCAACCTCAACATAAGGCTGTTATATGGCAGACCAATTTGGTATGCCTTTAAAGAGTCTATCAACAGAAGCATAGAGTACAGCACCAAAGATTTTTGTAAGTGTCACGGAGGTTATCCAGCATAAGATAAAAATGCAGATATTTTCTGTATATTAACAGATCAGTCTATCATTTAATCAATAAAAGCATATTAAGTATCTACTTTGAACCAGGAACTGTGTTATGTAATGGAGATACAAATATACAAGTGAAACAATACTTACCCTCGGGGACCTTACATTCCAGAGAGATACAATAACTATGAAAAGTGCAAATCAGGAAAGGGAACTTTGTATTAGGGAGATACAAGGATTGTGAGGAGAAACATGGGGTTTCTGCATATATTTTCATATCCTTTCTGATAACAATAATATTGAGTTGATAACTGTTCAAACTTTAAGTTAAAATGAATGAGTACTATTGAAAACATGAGAGGTAAGATTTGTGAATCTAGAAGGGATTTGACCAGATGGCATCTAAAGTTCATTGCAATGCTATAATTCTGTGATTCTTTTATTCTAAAGCCTATCAATGGAAATTCAAATTAACTGTTCATAGAGATACAGTATACTAGAAATATATAGAATATACCATGCCTTTCTGCCACCATTCTGAATAACCGACAGATTGACTCAACCAGTTTTATAGCTGAATGAGATCTTGGAGGTCATGTAATTCAGCTCTTTCCTTTTACAGATAAAGAACCTAAGTGTCATTCATTGAGTTAGTGGTAAAGCTCAGTTCAAGAAGTCAGGTATTCTACGTCATTGTTCATTAGTATTGCTATTTCTGTCCCTTCCTTCCTTTTCCCTCTCCTTTCCTCATCCTTTCTCCCTTCCCTTTTTCTTCCCTTCTCTCTTTCTGTCAGTCTTCCCTTCCTTTTTCCTTTCCCTCTTTCCCCTCCCCCCTTTTCTTCATCTTTAGAGTGCTATTCTGTAAAAAGTACCTACCAAGCAAAGCTTGCAATAAAAAGATAAAATCAAAATAATTGTGCTCCTAAACAATTCACATTTCACTTTCTCCTATATTCTTTCTACTGCATTATGTTGTCTCCCAAGTAATAAAAGTTATTTTTGAAATGATTATGTAAAGTGTAAAGATGAGAAACACTCTGGTTCTTTTGTAGTCCATGGCAGTGGTCAAATTTACTATTCACTTTATGCTATTGAATGACTAACTATAAGGGCCTTGAAAATAATGATTAAAGCAACCTGTGATGTACAAAACATTTATTAAAAAAACACAAAATAGAAATCTGGAAACACCACTTTTTTTTTCATTCACTGATTATATTTTCTAAACGTTTTGCCTGCTGAACATTTGTCACATTATTAGCATGCTAATGTCATCCACATAGCCCTTTAAATGTATCCCTATCTCAATCTTCATCTAGGGTGGCAGGTGTGGTTCCAAATTCCATGACCTCAGGAGATTGAGGCATGTTTGATTTTACAGACTGAAGTTCACACTGCCTTTCTCTTTTTATAATGAGCTCACTCCTCCAGGGGTTGGCACTTAGGGGATTCCCGAAATATTTGCAAACATTTCTGTCAAATCATATCATGGCCACCACATGATTTAAACAAACATGCATTCATCACACTTAAGCCAGATGTCATCTAAGTGGATGATAGATGAATCATTTGCTACTGACAGCTTGCTTAGCCCTGGCAAAACATTTCAACAGGGGTTGTCTAAATATGTCACGTGCTTTTCCCCATCTCAAGAATTAGGAACGTAAGCTCAAAGATGAATGGAAAAGCTATTCCTACTTTGCTATGGTGTTTCTTAGACTAATCTGGTTCCCATATCCCTATGCAGTTGACCACAAACTGTAAAATGGGATTATTATTTACAGGAACTGTCCTGGAAGCAAAACAGAAGAAACAATGGTACAAAGACCAGAGGAGGAGGAATTAGGAGATCTAAAATCTGGGGCTGACTTTGCCACTAAGTCATTATATGGCAGTAGGCAAATTGTTGCAGTTTGTCAGGCCCCAGATTCCTCATTTGTACATTAGGAATTTGAATTAGATGATCTTTTTTATTCTTTTCAATTTTAGCAGTCCTTTTTTATTTCAAGGCCATTATTGTAGTAGATGTAAAATTTCTGATTCTTATAGATGTAAAAATGAATCATAATATTTGATATAAGAAACCTCATCCCATTTTAACCTATATTTTGAAACCAGAAATGAGGTAAACTTCTTTTAAACAAAAATTCATATTCAAAGAATTTGTACTGAATACTTTATTAGAAATGGGAGCTATAAAGAATAAGAAGCATTCTTTGAGAAATTTGCCATCTAATTAGCTAGTTAAGACATAAAATGTTTACAGATTACTTTAAAATAAGGTAGACCAACAGGGTAGAAAAAGAGACTTAGCATGTTATATGGAACTAATTAGAAGACAACAGAAAGGAGTCAGAGAAGGCCTCATAAAATATATCTCTAGTTTGCCTTTTCATAGGTTTTACTTTCATAAATAATTAAGCAAATTTGTAAAAATCCTTGGAAATAGAGGCAGACTGATTCTCAGCTCAGCTACTTCTGATGTATGTCTCTTTAGGCAAGTCATTTCACTTTTCTGGAAAACTTTCCACATTTGTAAAAGTGAGAGAGGTAGACCAGAATGATATCTGAGGCCCCTTCTCCTTCTGATAATCTGCAACTCCATAATTGTGAGATGGCAAGAAAATATTTGTAAATGCCACATTGGGAGCAAGACAGACCAAGTGGATAGAAATAGATTGGGGATTAAGTACCTAGATGCATCTGTAAGAATTATAATTTAATTTAGAGGCAAAAGAGCATCCTAAAATAAAGCCTTTTTGTAATGAAGGTATAGAAGTATAGGTAGGGGAAAGTCGGAAGGATCGGTGATAGAATCTAACATGTGGAGATTATAAATATTTGTGGGTGTATACATGTATATATCTTATCTGTTTATCATCTCCTTTGCAGCAAATTCTCTGTGATCAAGCTAGCTATCCTGGGCAAGAGGTCACAGATTTGGGAACTAAAAGTGATTTCAGTAGTTATCTAAACTGACTCACTGATTTTACAGCTGAAGAAAAATGAGCCTAAGAGAGGTGAGGTGACTACTTTTTCACAAAGGTAGTAAAAGACACTACCACAATGCTAACCCAATTCCCCTGATTCCACAAACCATGCTGCCTCCCTTACTAGAAAAGAATTTTGTTAATAGTTGACATTATCTTTCTTTTTATCTTTATGCCTGTTTCTCTGTCTCTTTGTGTCTATTTCTCACTTCTCTATCCATCTTTATTTCTGTCTTTGTATCTCTCTCCTCTTTTTTTCTCTCCCTCCCTCTCTCTCTTTCTTTCTTTCTCCTTCTCTCTCTCTCTCTCTCTCTCTCTCATTCACTCCCTTTCCCCCTCCTTCCCTCCCTCTCCCTCTCCCTCCTTCCCTCTCTTTCTCCTTCCTTCTCCCCTTCTCATTCCCCCTCCTTCCTTCTCCTCCCTCTCTCCCACTCTCCCTCCCCCACTCAGACACACATACACATACAATGTATACACTTCCTTTATTATTATAGGTTTTAAATGAGCATACAATACTGAAATCAAGATTGAAAAAAGAGGTTAATTTCTGCTATGTGTCCAATGTCTGTTTTTCATTTTTTTTTACTATTTATATTAAGGAAAAGGAAATGAAAGTGATGGCAAAACATGGAAAAGGGATAAAATAATAGACATTGGCATTGATTAATAACAAGGAAGTATGACCAATGTAAATTGATTGCTAAATATAGAATTTACTCGTCTTCTAAAGCAGTTAATAATATACTTTCTTCTCATACTACTCTTCCTTCAAGAATCTTTGCTATTTTTTGGTCAACTTTTCTCACATTCAATCAGCAATTTCTTTTCTTCTTTTTTCTTTGTCCTTTTCAAGCGTGATAATGGATCCTTCACTGGAGTTCATAGGCTGCTATCTCTTTTCTCAATGACTTGAAAGTGAATCTTTTCAATTTCAAGGATCCTGATGTTTTTTACCTGCTAGGCTATACTCTATTACCTTCAGAGAAAGCAGGGTAAGATATGAAATTCTTGGAAATTTATAGCTAATGATCTATTTTTCACACTAGTAGAAATGGGCAGAGACTACAAGAGAGCAGAATTTTCCCAAACATTTATCTTTGGCTTTGACTTTTGGATTTACTTTCAAATATGTGGGTGTCCTGTATTGCTATTATTTATTTCAAATAATGTAATGAAGCTACACTGTGTGACCCTGATACATCATGACTTGGAAGCAATTCAACTTTCTCATCCTGTTTCCCGATTTAACTTTTCCTTGCTACTTACCTTCTGTGGAATAATAAAAATAAAACAAGACTACCAACATGAAACTATCTAAGCAAAGAATGAATTCTGATTGGGCCCAAACAGGGAAAATTTAAATAAAAATGATAATCAATATCTCTGCCAGGTCTTTGGAATTAGGGTGATGTTATCCCAGAGTGGACAAGTCCACCAAGAGATGGATATGAGATACATACAGAATATCTCTTAAGCTGATACAAAATAATATTCCATAGTGGAATGAAGTAGGGAGATGTTTGGGATTTTCCTTCCAGATTTCAAGCTGAATCAAAGAAGTATAATTTGAAAAAAAATTACATAAGGAGAACATAGGATGTCAATAGAAACCAATAAAAACAAGTGGTATGATCACAAAGAACTTAAAAACCACTATTTCTGAGATTAAGGATATATGGGCAATAAATAAGATAGAGGAGGGAAACTGATAACAGGAAAACTGTTTCTGAGGGGAAAAGTCAACTTGATTTAGTCCAACTTTACATATCTGCAGATTTGCATGAGCCATGACATAGAACAATGTTTTATTTCATATCTAGCATAACCTACAAAAAAGTGAGCACATTTCTGACCTTCCTTAAATGTGACAGCAGTCTTTTAGCATGTAGAGGAGTACAGTAATTTGGCAGCCACCTCAAGACTCATGCTCACCTGACTGGTAGATCGGAAATAAATCACAGATGTCACACACATGCTCTCTTGGAAGGGAGGGAATTGATAGGATGCCAAACCACATCACACCCACGCAGTTCTTGTTCCAATTGATAGGGCCTCTCACCCTTGAAATTCTGACAGGAATGGTTAGGGAAAGAAGCACCATTTCATAGCTCTTCCTGACTTTTTACCCATCTTTCCAAACAGTTTCCATTTGAGCTCCATCTCAAGCTCATTTAATTATGACATTTGAATCAATATTCCATACTGCACACATTCTGCACTGGTGAGCATGGCAGTTTCCAATATCCCGAGACAGATGTTCTAAAAACATTCATCTTTTATATTTTGAGAAGAGAAGGTATCAGTTGCTAACTTAGCATTTTGTCTCATTTTTATCTTCAGGATTCACCAATTTTTATGTCTAACAAGATTAGACACATCGTCAAAAGAATGGACTTCTTTTTTTTTTAAGTGAAAATATTTTCCTGATTATAAGTTGAAATTCTAGGATGGAGGCCACAGAAATGGAAATGAAGCCAGCAGCAATTTTAATAAATTACAGCCTGACAGAAACCACCTTTGCAACATTTAAAAGGAAACATAATCCTAAGCCCCAAAAGATCACAAGAGTCCTTTCTTTGTTGTTGATACTGGCGTGTATTTCAGATCTCAGAAATAGAAAAAAGTGAAAATTTAAGAAAGATCTAGAAAAGGAGGAATTGGGGGGGATATCTATTGAATTTTGGGACATTCTTTTGTGAAGTAAATTTGATGAATCTGTGTAACTTGAATGCTCATCAATTGCTGAAAGTACTTCTAGTGAAGACTTAATTCTTGATTTAAAAAAAAATCCTAATCTGATTTATAAGTATTTATAAATTTGTGTCTCCATCATGGTAAGAAGGAGCATGGCATAATAGATAAAGCTCTGGGAATTTAGGAAGAGAGTAGGTTCGAATCTCAAACCAATAATAATTACCTCTTGCGGTTGTTGTGAGGATACAAGTCAATATTTATATATTTTACATTTATTTCAACATATATTGCTCCTCAGTTAAAATGTAACCTCTTTGAGAGTATGGACTGCCTCACTTTTATATGTATATCCCTATTACCTAACATAGTGTCTGACATGTAGGAAGGCACCTAAGAAATGCTTGCGTAATTGAATTGAAAACATATCAACAATCTTTTCAAACTAACTTTTCAAACTAAGGCCATAAAGAAATCCCATATAGCTAATAATCCATTTGATCAACTTGTTGATATGTCTCACTTATGTGAGGATCATTGGCCTTCTTACATTTGGTCTTAATGGGCTTATATTTTAAATTTTCCTCTTTTATTTTTATATTACTGTAGTAGATAGAGGTAGAATCATTTAGAAACTATACTGAGTAGAGCCAGGGCAACAAAATATATGCAGGTTCAATGACTTAATACAACCTCTGACATTTTACCATAGAGAAGACAAAGAAAATGCTCCCTAATGGTTTAAGATATGTTTTATGCAAAAAAGAAAACAATGAAACTCAATATCAGGGGTAACTTTTCTCAGACTGGGGGATGGGTTAGAAAATTCAATTAAATGTAATTTTTGCATCTAAAACAATTTTAGTCAAACTGTATTTTAAGACTAACTTTAAAGATCATGAAAAAAAAACTAAATGTTTCCCTTAACAGTTCTTAATGTTATGGCTTCAATTCATAAAACACCAGAGACTCTTGAATTCTTCAAGGTCAACTGGGACCCAAATGAGAAATGCAGATATCCATTATGATAATCCATCTCTGAGGATATTTTTGGTGGAGTGAGACCTCAAATAGTTCAATGAAGGAAATCTGTGGCCTGTTTTGCTTTTTGGCAGTGATATGAGACCACTTGACCAATGCCCTAAATGATATCATTAATTGTTGTGGTTTTTTTTCCCTCTGTGGTTGAAGCAATGAGCTTATCCTTTCCCTTATGCAAGTGAATCTAGTTTTTCTCAAATATTATTGAGATCATTCTTGAGACTTGGTTGTTTAAGGGGACTGAAGACTCAAAATGTTAATATGACTTTTTGTTACTAGCGTATATGTAGCAGTCATCAGAAGCACCAGGCCTGTTCTTTGATGCTTGGTGGGTGGATCATGATGGGCATCTCAGAATAGGCAATTTATTCAGGTGAATCAACTTAAGTTGTCCAGTCGATAACATCCTTATTGTATATCTTTTTCTCATTAAGACTAAGTAAATCTTTTTCATTAATATTTAAATGACCAATAAGTGTCTCACGTTGCCCCACAATTCAGACTACTAGATCTGAGTCAGGTGTACCAAAAATACCTTCACTATTAAAAAAAAGTGATATCTTTTGTTTTTTACATTATAGTTGTATCTTAATATTCCTCTTCCCTTTGCATACCCAATGACTTTTTCCTTGTAACAGAAAAAATTGTTTAGAAAAATGGACACATGATCATAATTGATAGCATTTGTATAAGTCTCCCACATTTCAAAAAGCTGGTACATTTCCTTATCTCTTATGCATAATGCATAAGAACTATGTATTATAATCACATGATACTTAAGCTTGATTTATTTTTATTTTCCATTTTATTGTGTGGTTGCTGTGTATCTTCTCTTGGTTATGTTTGCTTCATTGCATTAATTCACACAAATCTTCCCACACTTTTTTGAATTCCTCACATTCTTTCTTACATAAAATACTAACCCATTACATTTCTTACTTTCTTTTATAATATTTTTATGATACTGCTGCTGTATATTATTAACAAAGTTTCTGGTTTTAAATCAATTCAAGGTTTACTTGTCTTTTAGTTTTCCTGAGAGTCAATCATAAGAGAAATTATGGTACAATGGAAAGAGCATTGGCATTTAGAATCAGAGGACTGGGATTCAATGCCAAATATTTTCTCTTATTATATATGTGACCTCAGGCAAATCATTTAATGCATTTGGGCTCTAGTTTCTTCATCTGTATAAAGAGCAGATTGGATTAGATGACTTCTAGGGAATGAGAGGGAAAAGAACAAGCATTTTTTAAGTGCCTACTATATGCTAGACATTGTGATAAATGCTTTACAAATGCTATCTCATTTGATTTTCACAATATCTGTGAGGTAGGTGCTATTATGAATCCTCATTTTACAGCTAAGGGAACTGAGGCAGGCAGAGGTTAACTCACTTGACAATGTTATATAGCTAGTAAATATCTCAAGCCATGTTTGTATTCAGGTCTACCCGACTCAAGTTCCAGCACTAAATCCATTTGGCTACCAATAAGATCTATTCCAGATCTATGTCTATGATTGTATAAGAAAAACTATACCTTTAAAAAGTATTTCTCTCTCTTCTCAGTATAGAGGTGAGACATTACATATGCATAATATGGTATATACTCTCAGAGATGGTTTTGTTATAGTGTCATTTGGTTTTAATTGTTCTCCTTTTTCTTTTCTTTTCTTTCCTTTGTCTTTTTTAACAAAAATGGCTTAGTGTTGGGAATGGGAGGGCAGAAAGTTGAGGGAAAATGTTTTTGATGTAGAAACATACAATATCATTAAAATATTAAAAAAATAATTATGTAGAATGTACTTTTGCCTCCTTTAAATCACTGAAATGTGAGACCTTGTTTATCTCACTTACAAATTTTTTGTGAATCCTGAAAAATAGAAACTTGACAAAGCAGGAATATGGGAATATGGAGATCTTACTCCTCTAAATTAAAATTTAATTTCCTGTCATTTAAAGAGAGTTTTACTTTTCAAATAAGGGTAAACCTATCCACCAGCCTGTTCTGTTTCATTAAATTTTGGCTTGTAAAAATTCTTGAACATTTGCACTTGCAGTATCTCCTTGCGACAATACATGTGAGCCTGTTGGTTGATGGTCTGCAAATCCCCATCTATCATCACTTTCACATTGTCAAGTCCTTCTTTCATAACCTAATTTGTTAGAAATCCTTTGTTCAATCAATACTAGTTAATCTTCAAAGCAGTTCCATTACAGAAGCATGCTTTGTTAAAGAGATACCAGTGGGAATCCTCCAAGACAGTGAATAGCCTTTGACCTAGCATTTTGTCAGATGCCAATCTGTGGGAATAGAAAATTTATAATCTCACAGTGGTTTAAACTGTCCATTATTTTAGTTTCTAATACTCCAAGTGTAAAATTTTTTCAGTGACTGATAAGTTTATGAATTTTTGATTTGAAATCAAGAAAACTTGAGTTCAAATATTGCCTTAAACATTTACTATTTGGATGACCCTGCAAAAATTCCTTGACATTTCTCAGTCTCAATTTCCTCATCTGTAAAATGAGGCTAATAATAGTACATATCAGGGGCAGCTAGGTGGCGCAGTGGATAGAGTGCCAGCCTTGAAGTCAGGAGGAGCTGAGTTCAAATGTGGTCTAGCTGTGTGACCCTAGGCAAGTCACTTAACCCCAATTGCCTCAGCAATAAATAAATAAATAAATAAACAAACAAACAAACAAACAAACAAACAAACAAATAAATAAATAAATAAAAATAATAATAATAGTACATATCCCACAGGGTTGTTGTGAGAATCAA
The DNA here is from genome assembly GCA_023553655.1 of Myrmecobius fasciatus. Taxonomy (NCBI): domain Eukaryota; kingdom Metazoa; phylum Chordata; class Mammalia; order Dasyuromorphia; family Myrmecobiidae; genus Myrmecobius; species Myrmecobius fasciatus. The sequence goes on from JAJPUD010007642.1 coordinate 97,168, forward strand.
ATGTGATAATATACTTTGAAAAGCTTAAATGCTATTTAAATGCAAGCTTTTATTATTGTTATTATTATTACTAGACCAAATGAATTCCATCAATATTATCATTCTCACTATAAATGAAACTGAGGCAAAAGGAAGTTGCGATTAAACAGAAAAATAATTCACAGATTCTAATTAGAGAGGCAAGTTAAGAGAGTAATCAGAATTTATTCTACCATTCTTTGAAAGGTAATAAAAATCATTTATGGGGTATTTGGTCATCATATGTACTCTCATGATAAACTTTTAGAAAAAGATCATCATAAAAATAATTATGGGAACATCTGTTATAAAATGTAAAGAGCCAGACAGTTTCTATGATAATTTCTATGAGATTTTCCAAAGTAATTCAACATATAGTTTAATGTTTGGCATAAGGGAAGAAAGTGAAAAGTATATTGCAAAATATATTTCAAGAGTAAGAAAAAAAAGAAAAGCCAATAATGCTCAGCTCATGAATCAAATTGCTTTGTTCAGGAAGAATTGGAAGAATCTGGACAGGGAATCATCTAGTAACATAACAAAGAGTAAAACTGATTATATTCTCAGATAGGAATATATTGGTTATTGATACTAGTCATTTCTGGTCATTTCTTAATTAACAGTTTTTTATACAGTAAGAATACTAGTTTGTTAGAACAAACATCAAAATTAGTGTCAAATTAGAGGATAGGATAAAATGAAAACAATATTTTGCATACCCTTGATACAAGATGATGGCAAAAAATGGGTAAAGGATAAATTAATAGACATTGACATTGAAGGAAGCATGACAAAAAAATGACCAAGGTAAATTGTTTGCTAAATATAAAATGAACAGTAGAACCTATATAGCCACATCAACAAGGAAGCATTTGGTCTCCTTCAAAGCAGGGAATTAATTGTCAGGGATTATACTTTTTTAATACAAAGCCATTTGTAAAGTCTTACAGAAGGGAATGGTGAAAGATTGCAAAAATATTGCATTATGAAATAGGAAGAATCAGTGGAAGAGAAAATAAGTCTAAATTAAGTTTAATAAGAAAACAATTAATCATCATCCTGAATGCATTTAAAATGAAACTTTAAAAAGAAATAAAAAAAGGTGGGGAGACAGGTGGTGAGGACTTAAATTCAATTCTAGCCTCACATACTAACTCTGTGATCCTAGACAAGTTATTTAACCTAAATTGCCTCCAAAAAAGAGAGTGAAATAAAGGGAGAAAACTAATAAGCAAAAAAATGTGGAAGAGATTTTTATAATAATACTTTTCTCCATTAATTTCAGTGGAGCCATAACAGATTGGGTTGACACAATTCTGAAGTTGTTCAGGGGTCAGTTTTCAGAATATGTGAAAGAAAAGATTGTGAAGGACTTGGCAAAAAACATGGAGTTCATTACTACCAAAAGGAGATAAAAGAAAAGAAGAGGAAGTATAGATAATCACCAACCAATACATCTCCTTTACTATCTCTATAAAAACTTTATGAATATAATCTATAAAAGCCCCGAGGGTATTTTATGAAAATGGATACTAATTGTATAGTACTTTATGATTTATAAAGTACTTTAAAAATGTTATATAATTTAATACCTGAAGCAACCTTGAGGGATAAGGACTTTTATTATCATCATTTCACAGAAAAGGAAACTGAGGCACAGAGAAATTAAATGTGGCTTGCTCAGAATTACACAGCTTGCAAAAGGGACTCAGGTTTTTCTGATTCAGGGCTCTATACACTGTACCATCCTGCTTTTTTTCAGATGAAGTTTTGAAAAGGAAACAAACTTTAGCAGATAATATATAGTTGATTACATTTTTACAATTATACTATTAGCTGAAAGGTATAGAAAATGCAAGATCCTACTGTAATTGATGCTTGTTGGATATAAAAAATATCTAATTCAAGAAAATAAAATCCAATTACAACAATGTGTCATAGGTTTCTATGTGTATACATATATATCACACAAAATTCTGTGAAAGCTATGACAGAAACAACTCTCTTATTATTACTAAAGATCAAGGCAAAAAATGTGGAGGAGACATGCTTGTGAAAGGCATTTGTCATCAACACAATGTCAAGTGCTGAGTCTAAATGGAAGAGAGATTCCCTATAGATCCTGAGATATGTGCTCACCAGTAGGATTAGTAGATCAAATAGACTAAATAGTGCAGTAACTTGCCTTGAATAATTCCAAAATGTTTCCCATAATATTCAACTAGTTAACAGTTTCACCATTAACATGTTCATTAGCCTATATTTCCATAGCCTTTCAAACATTGAAAATTATATCAGGCAGTTTTATGGGCTCAAGGTAAAACTTTGCCTTACTTATATTAATTTACATTTCTCTTTTTCTTAATGATTTGGGGCATTTGATCATATGACTTGCAATTATTTTTAAGCCTTTCATCTACTTTGATTGTTTATCTATTAAAAATGGCTTGCTTTAAAGATTTTTTTCCATAGGCATAGTATGAATAAATATTTGTGATTTGTAATTTGTGAGCCAACAAAAGAAAATTCTCAAGAAAAAGAGTTGTTAACCTGTGAACAATAATTGCTGGGATTAAACTAGAGAGATTACAATATGGATAATCAAGACTTAGATATTTTAACACTTTTTTTTCCTTTTTCAGGAAGCACATATGTGTTTTAAGGTTGAGTTGTAGGACTTGAGAGTGAGACTGATTATAAAGCTTAATATTTGCTATGCACAATTTTAAAAGATTTTTCTAAAAATTATGAAGTAGGAAAAACAGTTGAGGCTTCTACTTCCTTCTCCCTCTTGACATGAAGATCATTTACTATTGGGTTTTCCAACTGAGGCAAATTTGGTAAAAATTTCTGCTCAGTATAGCCTTTGAGAAATAATAATTTTCTGAACTGTTTAAAAAGGAGCAAGGTACTGCATGACCTTAGGCAAATCATTTAACTCTTTTTTTCATCTGAAAAATGAACTGGAGAAAGAAATGACAAACTATTCCAGTATATTTGTCAAAAAAAATGCTAAAAAGGGTCATAAAAAGTACAAGACTGAAAACAACTATAGTATGCTTAGCACTGTCCATGGTGCTGTGTGAATTCAAAGCAGCTTCTGCTTAGATGGAAGTTATGGTACAGTAGGGGAAGCAGCATTAATACACATGAAACAAATTCACTGAGAGAAGACACTACAAAGCCAACCAAAGATGTGAAGGAGCTACTACTTTTAGTGTTGCAGGAATTTAGAAGCTATCAATTAGGAGAGTTTCATGAGGAAGATGGGAGGAAACCCTTGAAACATGTATGATATTCACACAGATGGAAGTATGAACAAAGGAAAAGGAAGGAAAAGAGTATTTATATAGCGTACAGTATGAATCAGATGCTGTCCTTAGCACTTTTATAAATAGTTATCTCTTCCACATTGTAGGGATTACAGGGGAAGTTATAAATCAGCATAAATTTTTTGGCCCTCTTTTGTACCAAAGAAAATTCTGAATTATTATAGCATTAAAAGATAAAACTATATTGATATTATACAATACTATACATATATTTTATGCATTTCTGAGTTTCTAAATTTTTTCTCTGTCACCTGCTGGCCTTTGCCTGTCATCTCCTAATTTCCTAGTTTCTTTGCTCTTACCCCAAACTGCAAGATAAACAAAAATTAACCAGAACAAGGAACCACAAAGTAAAGAGCTATCAGAAAGCTCATGAACAAAACTGCATACATTTTGTTTCATAGGAAATGCCTTCAAGCCCTCACTCAGAGGCTCTTATAAATATAATATAAATGACCTCTCATTGCAGTACTTTATGAGTAATTAGAATAAGGTCTTCCAGAGACAGATGCTCCAAAAAGCAGAGGTAACATTTGGTAGAAGGGTAGCATTCAGACAGCGGTCCAGATTTGTAATCAGAAGATAAAGGGTCAAATCTTATTTTTGACACCTAATCACTATGGGATCATTTGAAAGGCACATTAATATTAGCCTCACTGACTTTGCAGTCACAATATATATATAATACTGGAACCACATGCCTCACATGATTATGAAGATCTAATAAGAGTATATACAAAGCACAGCCCATAATGATGGAAAAAGAATCTAAAATATTACTACATAGCACAATCACTAATATTCACAATCATAATATTGAGTAGTCAGAAAGGTTAAATTATGTTCTATATACTCTACTTACCAAAATGGAGGAGTATATAATAGATTCCCAGAGTTTTTTAGTTTAAGGGCATTTAGTTGATATTTAAAGAAGTTTCAGTCATCTACCAAAAAAATCATGCGTGTGAAAAAAATTTCCTACAATGTTTGATAAGTGAAGTATTTTTGTATTAAGTAACTATCATGTACAAAGCTAAAACGAATGTGTGTGCACACACACATACACACACACACACACACACAGTTTGAGGTAGCCAAAGACAATTACATACAGACTGAAGACATTATGTAGTTGAAGAATGTAAAAGATAATGAATGAACAATAGTTGCAGTATTCAATCTCCATGAAGCAAAAAATTCACTTATAAGCATATAATACATGCTCTGTAAGTTTCAACAATAGTTCTAGGCTCCAGGGCCATGGAAATATAAGCAAATAGTCCTTGTTCTAGAGTTTACATTCTATGAAGATGAAGAAAGAGGGAAGAAGAAGAAGAAAGAAGGAGAAAAAAAGAAGAAAAGAAGAAAAAAGAAGAGAAGAAGAAAAAGAAGAGAAGAAAGAGAAATATTTTTCTTATGTTTGAGCTTTGTGGCAAAGATATGAGTAGTGGTAACAGTTGCTCAGATGACTTAGGTAATGGAAAGGAGAAAGAGGATTTTCTTTCAGAATTGCAGCTAATGGAAATTATTCCTATGGATGGTTATGTTCTTTCTATCAACCTCTGATTCTGTACATTGCCTCCATGTTGGCTGATCATCCTATTTGATCTTTCAAGTGATAGTTTTCCCAGAGAACTTTTAAGGACAAATGGTTAAGACCAATTTCTATGAAAACCCCCAAGTTCCTCCTTTACATATAGCCCAGCTGACTAAGAGGAAAAGCCTGCAGCTGGCAGGCAGGCATTAACTGTAGTGGGCTCCCACTGCTCATGGCATTCACTCCCTCTGGTGGTTCATCAGAGCCACTATTTGGCAGGATGCAAAGAGGAGTGAAAGGTGCATTTGTTCTCACAGCCTTTTAATTAAGGTTTTATCGGAAGCATTTAATTGAATTTTTATGCAGCAGAGAGACAGCTCCTTGTGTGCTCACAATGTAACTGTTGTGCAGCATGAGAGCAGGGACTTACAGGAGTATGAAGATAATATTGTTGGTTTAATGGTGGATTTTTAAACTATATGAGGCACCCAGGTGCCATGGCAATGAGAATTGCCATAGCGGTCTGGAAGAAATATGCTTCTCATGTGTGGGGACTGTATAGGGATGTTGCTTTCTATTCTTCCCGGATGTTTGCTGGAAACCTGCCTTCCTTTTCTTTTCTTTTCTCTTCTTTGTTTTCCTTCCTTGCTTCCTTCCTTCCTTGCTTCCTTCCTTCCTTCCTTCCTTCCTTCCTTCCTTCCTTCCTTCCTTCTTTTTCTGTTAGAAATGCCTACAATTTTATCTATAATCAAAGTTGTGACTAGTCAGACCAAGAGAATCCACTTTGGGTAGATTATCCTGACTAGTTGTCTATATTCAGCATATTAAATGGATATACAGGTACCAGTCCTGTATGAATGTAACCAAAGAACAACTCTATCCTATTCCCATTTCCATTATAATAACAAGAACAACATCCCTAAAGCTGCCTATCTGAAAACATTTTGCTACTGCCTGATTTTCAACCAATCAGGACTTCAGGAACAAAGAGAACTTGCTCTAAATATAAACTCGTTACCATAATCAGCCAGAAGTCAATGAAGCATGGAAATATGAATAGGTATCTGCTTAATTTCAGTCAACACTCCATTGATCAATGAAAGGAAAAATACATATTCTTCATTTTTCAAATACTAAATAATCTTGGCATTACAAAGACCTTATAGGAGGGAAACAGCTCTTAATAGCAGACTTCTCTCATTCATAAATCCTGCCTTTTACTATTAAGAAATAACAAATAATATGAGAGCAGTCTCCAGGAGATTTAAAAACAACTAAGGATTCATTCTGGATTTTTTGTAATGTCTTTTCTTTGATGAAAAGTGGTATTATCTCTCAGGAACTATAAGTTGGCTCAAGAAACAGCTTTAACGGGGCGGAGCCAAGATGGCAGAGTGAAAAGGTGACTTTCTGCCTCTCCTCCGATCTTCTCTCAAATCAACAATAAAATAAGCCTCTGAACTGATCTTCAAGTCAACGAACTCAGAAATATTTGGGCACGGCTCTCTGGATAACTTCATATCAGGTTAGTCGGACTTGGACAGAGAGATAAATAGACCACAACTATGCAGGCCGGAAGTGAGGGTGGGACTCAGCTCGGCTCATCGTGGAAGAAATTCCAAACTCCAAACTCCAAATTCCAAACACCTGGAGTTTATCTGAGGCACTCGGGACACTCTGCCCTGATTGGGGACAGGTGTTCTGGCAGACTTGCCTTGTTTAAGGAGTAATTCGGACTTAGTCCTAGCCCCCACCGGCCCAGCACCTTAAGTCAACTCGCCGAAGTGCCCCAGGGCAAAGCGTATTCAGCCGAGGTTTTTTTTTTTTTTTT
>JAJPUD010007643.1:28682-51785 GCA_023553655.1 Myrmecobius fasciatus
TGGTGTCTGAGCTGCATCTGAAAAGAAAGAGAGACTCGAGGGGGAGACGAGAAAGGCTTCGTCTCCAGGCAGCGGTTGCTATGGTCCCTGCGGCTGCCAGGCTTTCTGAGGGAGCCCCCCCCCCGGGGCGGGGGGGGGGGGGGGGGCCCCCCTCCCCCCTTTAGGGAGACGCCGGCTTTCTCCCTTGCCGTTCTGTGAAGAACCTTGGAGGAAAAGATGGCGTTCTGCGATCTGATAATAGCAAGCCTCCCACCTTTGCGGAAAGCCCTGCCGGGGTCTCCGCTCGCTCGCTCTGACAAAGGAGCCAATCGGGGCCCAAGGAGACCGGACCGGGAGCACTTTCCAAATAAGACCCTGTCCTTTTTTAAGGAGCCCCTGTACCCCCAAACCCTACACTTAGTGGGGAGCTGCCAGGCTTAAGCGGGCCGAGTCCCCCCCCCCCCCCCCCCCCCCGCTTAAGGGGGCTGGTGAGATGCTTCCTCAGGTGCCTTTCCCACATTCGCTCAGTAACGGCGGGCGCCATGTTTGCCCGTGCCTCCCGCCCGGGCCAGTACCCGGACTCCCACACGGTGGCGCTAGAGCACAACGGTCGGTTTCCCCGGGGAAATCGACTTGGGCTACCGGGATATTGATTGATCTGTCGCGCTGCCTCCTGCCTTCCCACCTCCTGTGCGCATTTAAATTACTGCAGCAAATGGGGCCGTCTTCAGAAGTCCGGGCAGGATGGTTAGGGCTTGGCGAGCGGCCATCTTGGCCAAGGACCTCGTTTTGAGCTGCCCGAGGCTGAGATGGCGCTAGCCCTCCCCCCGCCTCCTACTCCGAGGGCGTGGGACTGAGCTTGCTCCCTAACCTCCCTGGGTTGTTGTAGGGATCAGCAATCGTGAAGTTTAAAGCTCTGAACGACCCGTAACTATGTTGTTATTCTCTTTTTATTATCAGGAAATCGAGGCAGAAGCACTTGTGGAAATTAACAACCGGGGCTGAGATTTGAACCCGGGTCCTCCCGTTCTCCCGCTCCCTCTTTTGTTTGCCAAAGGATTGTAAATGGCAGCTGTCATAATTTCTAAGCTTTGGAGCGATGTTTTGGCAGGGTTCCAAAAGCCACAAGAAGTAATTGGGCCGAGTAGCCGTTTGGGGGCCAAAATGGGGGACTGGCGGGGAAGAGGTAGGCAAGCAGCAGGGGGGGGGGGTTTCAATCCCTTTATTCCCGGGAAACCGGAGCCTGGGGAACGATTTCCTTTTTGAGTGTCTCGATTTGAGAAGGGAAGGATTTCAGCTGCTTTGCAGGAGGGTGAAGACAAAGGGATCGATCTTTCGGAAGCTTCCTAGAGCTCTTCGGCTTCTGCAAGAAAGAGTCCCCAGCCTCTATTCTGAATGCTTGGCTATGTTTTTTCAATCTGTGAAGCTGACCTAAGGGGTACCAGCAGCACAGTGGGGTATAGGACTTGGGGGGGGAAAGGGGGGCAAGGGCAGAAGAGCTGGGGTGGAACCCTATCTAACTATAATTCTGTGCAAGGCACAAACTTACCTCAGTTTGTTCTTCTGTCAAATGCAGATGATGGGATACTGTTTATTATTATTATTATTATTAAAGCTTTTTATTTTTCAAAACACATGGGTGGACAATTCTTCAACATTAGCTCTTGCAAAACCTCGTGTTCCAATTTCTCCTCCTTCCCCAGGCCCTCCCCTAGATGGCAAGTAGTCCAATATATGTTAAACACGGTAGAAATATATGTGAAATCCAATCTATGCAGACATATTTATATAATTATAATGCTGCACAAGAAAAATCAAAACAGAAAAAAAAAGAGAAACAAAATAAATGCAACAAACAACAACAAAAAGTGAAAATGCTATGTTGTGAACCATACTCAGTTCCTGCAGTCCTTTCTCTGGGTGGAGATGACTCTCTTCATCACTGAACATTTGGAGCTGCTCTGAATCAATTTTGTGAGGAAAGTGATTAGCAGATCTTCAAGCAATAGCTTAAAAACCAAGTTTAAACTTTAATATTTTAATAATAATTTAAAATATTTTAAACTTTATTATGTTAAATATGTGTGTATGTCTACACATATTTATGGATATGCATATACATATATTTATGTATATATGTACATATTTATGCATACGCACATATTTAATTATATGTACACATATTTATATATACATACGTGTAATTATATATACAATATTTACGTGTAGGTGTACACATATTCATTGCATATTCATATATGTGATGTATATTTGTGTATACACATGTATGTGTATTTATAATAATCTACATTAAATAATAATGTATATTTATGTATGTATCATCTTCCTTCAACGAGTTTGACAAAGAAATAGAGGGGAAAAGGCAAAGGATCTGGGAATCCGCCATTTTCCGTAAAAGCACCTAGGCGAGAGGTGTGGTCCGGCCATTGTGTGGGTGGGATGGTTTCCCCAGGAAGGCTGATTTGTGCCCCAGCTCCCCAGCCTTTCTTCCGCCGGAGCCGGCCGCGTTTAACAAAGAAGCGAGCCCCCTCCTGAGCTGGACCCTCCCTTTGGAATCGGTGGTTACTAATTGGAAAGGTTGGAAATTCTGGGTTCCTCCTTTGACAGAGGGGAGGCAGGGGCGCGCCAGTGAGCAATCGATCGACTGGCATCTGTTCCCACACGCCGGGCACCGTGCGTGCTGGGGACAGAAAGACAAAAGAGACGTCCCCCTCCCGACCCCCCAGGGAGATCTCGTTCTCCTGGGGGAACAGCACATGGTACACAGAAAAAAAAAAAAAAAAAAACCCTGCAAAGTTGTTTGGAGGGGGAAGCACGCAGAGCTCGGGGATTAGGAAAGGATGGGGAACAAGCTGCGTTTTGAAAGGAGTCAGGGGTTCCTGGAGGTGGAGGTCAGAAGCAGCAGCCCTCGAAGCCCTAGGGACAGTGTGGGCAAAGGACAGTGGGGCAGGGTGGCGATAGTAGCCTAGAGAGGCTGGAAAGGCTTTAAATGCCAAACCTGGGTGTGGCTCTTTTATCCTGGGGGCAAGAGAGAGCCAGAACTGGAGGGTGGAGGGATAATGGGTCAGTCATTCGCACAATGGACATTTATTTTTCCTCCACTTAAAAAAAAAAAATTAATAGCATTTTATTTTTCCAAATACATGCCAAAAATGGTTTTAAACATTCGTCTTTGCAAAACCTTTGTTCCAAAGCTTTCTCCTTCTCCTCCCCATCAATATAGATTAAATGTGTGCAATTCTTCTAAATATATATATTGTTATGCTGTGCAAAAAAAGAAAAAAAAATCAGATCAAAAGGGAAAAAAAAACCAACACAAGAATGGGGGGGGGGGAGAACCCAAGCAAAGAAAGAACAACAATCAAAAAAAAAAAAAAAGCGAAAAATCTATGTTTGATCCACATTGAGGCACTTTCCAACGCAAGTCTATTGGATCAATGAACTTTATTAAGCTCCTATTATGTGCTACCCACAGAGTGGAAATACAAAGAAAGATAAGGCATCGGAGACTTTGTAAACAGCTATGTGCAAATAAGCTCCCTAGAGGATAAAAAAGAATAATCATCAGAGACTGGAGGGGAAAGAGAAAGGAGATTTTTAACAGGGGCTTGAGGAAATCCAGGAAAATGGGAAGTGGAAACCACACAGTCAGATGAGCAAATGTTTTAGGCAAATTCAGTTGGGAGCCTTCAGGAAAGACCACTGGGAGGGAAACCGAGTTGGGGACTTTTGCAGTGAATGGTCCAGTGAGAGAGGATGGAGCTTGGAACTAGGCGGGGCTCTGATGTGAGTAGAGAAGAGGCGTGTGAGGGATACTGAGGAAGGGAATGGTGAGACTTGCGACTGGTCACGTGTAGATGGAGGGAATTGAGAATCCGAATCAAAGAACTTCCACAGATTTAGGGAGATTAGGAGGGGTGGGATGAGTGGGAAAGAGAAGGGGGACCCGGATTCAAATTCTGCCTCTGAGAAATTCTTGCTGGTGCAGGAGTAGAGAATCCCTCAACTCCTCAGTTTCCAGGCAACTCTTTAAATAATATAAATTGCAGTTGAGCTGCTGCTCTGCACTGATGAAAGGCATTTCCACACAAGGAGTTCCCCACACACCTATACCACCTACCAAGAACTTTTCAAAACTCCAGGAATCACTCACTGGCTTTTGTCAACTTCAGTTTTAGTGGAAAAATTTCATCAGCGACTATAAAAGGAACTCCCAAAGGGCTTCCTTATTATGTTAAGTTTTAATGGATTTTTAGGGGGAGGGGGAGAGTGGGGAACGAGGGAGACAGAGAGAGACTTGAGTTCTGACTGATTTTCCAGTCACTTAGCTTGGCCCTGGCTTGTTGCCCACTTAAACTCAGCCCAGCTTCAAGAAGCTTTGCCTTGATTTCCTCAAGGCACCTCACTGCAAGATTACACAGTTTTCCAACGTGGACTGCTCCTAGAAGCTAATAATGCATCCTTTCTTCACCTGACTTATTGGCTGATCAACATGCTGTTCCTTCAGGCTGGCTACATGAAGCAGCCTCCCTTCAGGTCCTCTCAAGCTGGCTCCCAAACAACTCTGACCATCCTCTTGGCAGAACATCAAGTCCATCTTCCAATAAATTGTTGGTCTATTTGGTTTCCCCTTTTAGGGCCTAGTGCTAATTCTGGTGCAGGATGGAAGAAGAAGGGGAACTATAATCCCATGAGCTGGGGCACAGATGTGATCATTTGAAAAGACAAGCCATTTATAGTTTGGCACCCCAGCTCATGGGATTATAGTTCCCCTTCTTCCAATATTATGGCTGAGGTTGGAAGAAGACCCCCCTTCTTCCTAGTGTTGCGTAAGTTTTAAGTTGGAAGTAAACTTTTCATAGTAATAGTGTTCACTCTGGTGGTTAGGATCAACTGGAGTATTAAAGGGTCAATAAGTTTATTACCATATATGAGCTAATATTTGTTAAGTACTTAGTGCATACCTGATAAATAGTAGGCACTTAATTAATGCTTATTTTCTCTCTTTTTCCTTGCCTCCCCAAGTTAGAGTGCAGTTTCATTAAACTTTTTTTTTTTTTCCTTTTGCTTAGGCAATTGGGGTTAAGTGACTTGCCCGGGGTCACACAGCTAGAAAGTGTCTGCAATCAAATTTGAACTCAGGTACTCCTGACTTCAAGGCTGGTGCTCTATTCACTGCGACACCTAGCTGCCCCTTCATTAAATTTTCTGTGGGCTTTTGTGACTACTATTAGGAGCCTATGCAGTGACTAGAGAGCAGACCTCTGAATTTGGAAAGCCTCGGGTTCAAGATTGGACCAATGGCTCAGTGGTTCAGGTAGCAGACGACAAATACTGATTTGTATGAAAAGAATAGGGCCGGGAAGTCCTCAGGGGGACCTGATGTAATTCACCCTAATGTAATCACAGGCTAATTTTTTAATTAGATAATTATGTGGTGTACAGGAAGGAGTGATTGCTTTAGATTCTTAGGCTGTGGGTTCAGATCCTGGGTCTTCCCCGATTAATGGGGTCAAAGTGGTCAAGACTTTTTACTGCTCTGGGATTCACTTTTCTCCTCTGTAAAATGCAGGGTTTGGGCTCAGTTCCTTAGGTCTCAGCTCCAGATGGACAATTCTTGTATCAGCACTGGATAAGTCCTTTTGAAGGGCATTTGAGAACGGCATAAGATAATATGGAACATAATGGAGGTGGGAATATGATTGTAGATAAAATCACAGATCTCAGGAAGAGCGAGGGGAGATCTTCTGGGTTCTCAATAGCCCCCTCCTAAGCAGAGGATGATCTTGTGGGACTAGTTTGTATCAGGGCCGGGTATGAGGGAGAGCCACATCGGCCAGGGGTCAGCTCAGCACCAAGGCTTTGGAGGGGTGAACCCACAGGCACTGACCAGTTCAGGCTGGCTGGAGAGCTCCAGCCTGGGGAGTAAACAGCTGTGTTTGCTCTGGAATTAAGGTGGATCTGACTTGTTGCTGGGCTCGGGTCTTGTTGGCTCTTTCACAGATAGAAATAACACATCATCTGGATTCTTGGAGGTGGTGGGTGCAAGGCGAGCATCAAGTGGGACGATTGGATCAATCTTGGATGGAAGTTGGATCTTGGTGGATGTCTCCCTATGGTGTTTGTCCAACTGCCAAATTAACCCTCCTAAAATACACTTTTAAGATGGGAGATTTTATAGTTTTTTTTGTTATTTTTTTTATTAAAGCTTTTTATTTGCAAAACATATGCCTGGGTAATTTTTCAACATTGACCCTTGCAAAACTTTCTGTTCCAAATTTTTCCCTCCTTCCCCCACCCCCTCCCCTAGATGGCAGGTAGTCCAATACATGTTAACTATGTTAAAATATATATGTTAAATTCAATATATGTATACATATTTATACAGTTATCTTGCTGCACATGAAAAATCGGATCTAGAAAGAAAAAAACCTGAGAAGGAAAACAAAATGCAAGCAAACATCAACAGAAAGAAAAAAAAAAAGTGTGGTCCGCACTCAGATCCCTGGGTGTAGATGGCTTTCTTCATCACTGAACAATTGGAACTGATTTGAAACATCGCATTGTTGAAGAGAGCCATGTCCACCAGAATTGATCATCATATAGTCTTGTTGTGGCCATGTATAATGAAGATCGGAGATTTTAAACCAGAAGGAGCCTTAGAATCCATGAGGTCCAATCATTCTGTAGATGTAGAAGCACAGACAGGATAAGGAATTACCCAGTGAGTAAGGGTCTAAGGTCCTTCTGATTCTTCCAGGGCCCTATCACTAGGACATGCTGCCTCTGTTCCTACTCAAGAAACTTCACTGACTCCCCAATTGCCTTATTTTAGCAATTAATGGCCCTCTTGGCCTGGGTTTAGCACTTACTTCCTTTTCTAGATTTATTTCCCATTGTTCCTCTAAACAGATCCTTAGGACTGGTCTAGACAAGATACTGCTATGCCTCCTAATTTAAGGATTCCTACCCTAGTCTTGTTGATCTTGCCAGAATCATCCCTCCTCTCTGAGGAGCTAAATCCCACCCTTTCTCCAGGCCCTGCCTCCTTTATAAGCCTCCCCTGGCCCAGAGTTTTCCCTTCTCTGACCTACAGAACTTATTGTGCCATTCATCCTTAGGATATATCTCATATATACCTAGTTACTTATATGTAGCCTTCCTGACAGAACGTAAGCTTCCTGAGGGCAGGAACAGGGTTTTTGCAGTTTTTTGTATCTCCAGTGCTTGGCACATTACCTGGCACACAGAAATCACTCAATAAACGCTTGCGGATTGTCCTCTACCTGCTAATTAATTCCTTTTCCCTATTTTCCAAACTCTTTAAGTGTCTTAGGAGCAGTAGGTATTCTCTAAATACTTCCTCAGTGGCTGAGTAGAGCAGCTCTATGGCTGTTTCTTTGGGGAGACATTCAAATTCATATTCCTCCTTCCTGTTGCCTGCTAGTTCTGAAAGTGCCAGTCTCTGGGCTCAAGGAAGTCTCGGTTTCTGGTCAGTTGTCCTGTACTTAATGTAATGAGCTGAGTCTGGAATGAACTGGCCATTTTGGGGCCTGGGACAATTCCCTTGGAGGGAAGCAGGACAAGACCTCCCTGGGTAGAGAGGGGGGTGGGATGGGATGGGATGAGCAACAGGGGCAGCAGCCACAAGAGCCTTGTTCTAGCTCATTCTCATTAGGTAGGGTGCTAATCTCAGCTGTGTGCTTGATGCCCAAGGAGGACAAGCATTTCACCAGTTAATGTCAGGGCCGGCTCTGGTGGGAAGGCAGTATTCTCCATATCAGTTCCAGAGGGGTCATTTTGTCCATCCTCGAAGATGGACGAACACGATGGGGCCCAGCCTGTGTCATACTGACACATCCTTTGGAAGAAGTACTGCTCAGGGAAAGGGGGAAGGAGATGGGGATGGAGGGTGCTTCTGTATTATGGATGATGACAGAATGTCGGGCACAGACAACCTGGACTGTGGTGGTCAGGGCAGCTCCACTCTCAACTGGTTCACCTTTTCCCAAACACCAAAGGAGGGATGTCAGTGGAGATTAATGAATTGGCTCAGCACTTGGAACTGGTTGAGGGTTTGATAGTCCTTGCTAATGGCTTTGAGATTTAATGATTAGTTAAATCACAACATAAGGAGTGAAGAAATGCAATAGAGAACTGAGCAAGATGTACCTACAAGTTCAAGCCAATGAGGTGTCTATTAGGAAAAACTGTTTATTTGAAAAATATTATGTTTAAAGATCAACAGCTACCAAGGCTCCTCCTTTTAAGATTATTATATATTTCTTAGAGAGATTTTCTGCGAGACAGTGTAACATAGGGAATGGAAGGCTGGCTTTGGATTCAAATCCTGCTTTTCCGACATCCTGGCTGTATAACTCTGGACAAGTCATTTGGCCACAGTTTTGACCATAGATGAGTTATTAGACAAAATTGTATATGATACTTTAATAATAATTATCATAATTATAGTCCTCAAGATTTGAAAAGTGCTTTATCTATGTTAATTGTCATTGGAACCCATAACAGTACTGTGTCATGCATGTTGTTATCCCCATTTAATAGAAAATAATATTATTTTAAAAAGTTTTATTATTATTATATTTTTATTATTTATTGAAGTTAAGTACATTGTGCAGGATTACACAGCTAGTAAAAATGCAAGACACTGGTAAATGGAGGAGGCTCAATCTGAACACATGCTCTCCTGCTTCCAGCACTCCTTCCCCTACACACCAGGCTGTTTCTGCTTTGGTGAAGGGAACTTCCACACTCAATAAAATGACTAGTTTGGGGGAAAAATAGATATATTTTTCTATACCTATCCACCTTTAGAGAGATAATTCTATCTATAGATTTCTATCTATATCTATAGAGCTCTAACTCGATATCTCTATAGATCTCTCTAAATAAATCTCTATAGGTCTGTCTCTAAATAGCTTTCTCTTTATCTGTCTTTAAATAGATCTAAGATAGATCTTTTTCTATAGATTTCTATTTATAGATATCTCTATAATCTCTCTAAATAGATCTCATTCTCTCTAAAAATCTCTCTCTATAGAGATATCTATCTACAAATAGATATCTCTATAGATCTCTCTCTTTATCTATAAATATATATCTCTATAGCTCTCTCTCTATTGATAGAGCTATCAATAGATATCTCTAAAGATCTCTATGAATGGATTTCTCTATATAGATCCCTGTCTCTAAATAGATCTCTATGGATCTTTTTCACTAAATAGATCTCTACCTATAAATAGATCTTTTTATAGATTTCTCTACAGATCTATCTATAAATATCTCTATAGCTCTCTTTTTATCTCTCTCTGTCTCTGTCTCTCTGTCTCTGTCTCTGTCTCTGTCTCTCTCTGTCTGTCTCTTCATAATTTCCAAGCTCTGTGAGTCTGAAATTCTCTATTTCCCTAGCTTCCTTGCAGTGGTACTTTCTCATTAAAAGGCCCGTTCTCCATCACAGACAGCAGAGGGAAGAACCCTGCCTCCCAGCTGCCATTGTTCAGAGGCCCCCCTACCCCATCCTCAGCTCAATCATCACAGAACCCTGCTGCTGAGCTGGGGAGGACCAGAATGGCCCTGGCCCTTGGATGCGCCCCCTGGGGTCTCCTGCGGGGCTCTCTCAGCGCAGCGCCCCCCGCCCCGCTAAGCTCCAGCATCCGGGCCGCGGGAGAGATTGCCACCTTCACAAAGTCGGCTGCCTCCAAAATGGCCTCCGCTACGCCATGTCCCCCTCCTCCCCGCACCCCCGCTCCCTCCAGCTCCTGGGAGGCACGTTAAGGACCTTTCCCATGAGCCCCCCCCGACCGCTTTTTCTCCCCCGTCCCAATTAGGGCGGCCATCTGAATGAGCCACACTCCCGGTGTGCTTTGCGGCAGTTTTTAAAGGAGTACATGGATCCGCTGCTTCTCCCTCCCTCCCTCCCGCCCAGTTCAGCCCCGACATTTGCTTGCGGGCATCCAAGGAGTGATGGAGGATGTGGGCAGGGGCTGCTGCTGCACTAGCAAGGGGGGGGGGGAAGGGCTGAACCCCCGCGCCTGAGAGTTACACTGCAAAAAAGGTTGCTTTAGAGGATGCAGGAGGCAGCCCCCCGCCCCCCGCCCCCCGCCCCGCGAGGGCTTAGCAGGGCTGGGGACGGACAGAGGGGGATGCTACGCCCAATCTGCCTCACATTGGGGTGCCAAGATGGCTTCCCAGCTTTCCCTGTTTGTGCACAATATGGAGGGAAGGGGGCGGGGAAGACCTCCAAGGACCAGCACAGAACAGGCCCCTGCCTCAATGGACCAGTGCCCGTACACATTTTCTGCCGAAATTAATCAATTTCCATCCTCGTGGGGGGGGGGGGGGCTGGCTCTCAGTTACAAAATTCTACGAGACAATTCCCCTCTGAATCCCCCAAAAGCCACAGACCAGACAGTAGGAAATGGATTGTGGCTGTCAGAGTTTAAAGGTCCTTACAACACTTCCCCTCCCCCTCTCTCCTGGAGCCCAGGGAGCTGAAGTGAGCTCCTGATTAATTAGGAGCCAGTGATGCTCTGGTCCTGTGCTGAGCTGGTGAGCCCAGGGGTCTAAGGCAAGTGATTCCGGGTTCCTTCAACTCTTGGAGCAAGAACACCACCACAAAGGGTGTGGACTCAGGCTAATTTAATACACTCATTTATATTATTCATTTAGCGCTATTTGTCCCCAAAGCTCCAAATCTTGGGCAGAAACAAACCTAGGATGCTTCCAAACTGCACCTGCTTGTTGCCACAGAGTCCAAATTAACCATCACATCCCTGGATATTTGTTTACTGCTTAAAGGATTTTTAGCACAAACTCCTCGGACCCTCAACGTCCCAGGTGCAGTTGGTGCCTTCTCCACAATTGATAGCCTTAAAGGAGGAGGGTGCCCAAGGATCACTCAGTCAGTGTGTCTTTGGTGGGACCTGAGTTCAAGTAGTCACCCTTTCAAGGTCAGCTCTCTATCCATTGGTCTCTCAGGATGAGGAGTAAAAAAGCAAAATGGCCAACTTGTTATTCTGGGGGAGTTTATATTTTTATTGGTGGGCCTCAAATACACAGAAAATATCATATATAAATATAATAGTATATAATACAATAATAACAAAATAATGTATAATAATAATTATACATATAAAATATATTGTAATATATTAATGTAAAATGCATTATATTGTAATTATTGCAATAATATTGTATTAATACATTGTAATAATAATCATATAAATGAATAATTAAAATATAAAATAATATAAATGGTAACAAGTATAATATAAATATATGTATGCATGTGCTGTGTGCTTGTACATGTCTGTGTGTGTGTGTGTGTGTGTGTGTGTAGAGACAGGGTCAGATTGAGAGCTATTTTAGAGGTATAAATGTTGGTGACTAGGTCCATTAAATATGGCCCAGGAGGGGAAGTGAAAAGTAAAAGATGACTCTAAGGGTGTGAATCTGGGTGATAAGAAGGATCACTGCCCCTTTGACAGAACCAGAAGTCCCGAGGAGGGATGGGTTCCATTTGACTTTGAGGTACATCATCTAGGTAAAGATTACAAATAGAACACTGGTCCTGTGGGCTCACAGCTCAAAGGAGAACAATAAGGCTTGGGGGTATTTTGGTAGAAGTGGTGATTAGGTTCTTGGGAGCTGAGAGATCTTCAGGAGAGAAAAATTAGAGAGGAGAGAAGGAGCCTCAGACCCCTGAGGGACGCCCATGCTCAGGGGATGGGTCATGGACGATGATCCCCTGCTAGAGAGGGACAATTAGGGGGAGAAGGGAGGAAAGAGGGTTACAAAAACCCAGGCAGAAGGGGCGGTTACTGTTAGAAAAGCTGCAGAAAAGGCAACCAAGAGAAGAACTGAGAATAACATTGAAATGAACAGTTAAGAGATCTTTGTTAACCCTTCAGTAAAGAGAGAAAATTTAGTCAAATAAGTGATGAAGACAGATGGCTTTTAACAGATGGTCTAATGTTGAAGGGGAGGAGAGCTAGAAGACCCTACTTGGAGTCATGGAAGGGGTCAAAATCAGGCTTTTTAAAGATGGTGGTGGATCTGGGCAGGTTTATAGGCAGCTGAGGAAGAACAAATAAATATGGAGGGTTTGAAAAGGGGAAAAGATTGCCTCAGATTTTATTTTCTGGAAAAAACAGGTGGAGACAATGTAAATCAATGTTCCCTTTTTTCTTTTTTCTTTTTCCATTTTTTCTCCTTTCTCATGGTTTTCCCTTTTGTTCTGATTTTTCTGTCCCCACTTGATTCATAAATGTGTATTTAAAAAATTAACATACATGTATAACCAGAAAAATGTAAAAAAATTGTTTTACATGTAACTGAGAAACAATAAAAAAAAATAAAAGGAATTTGAAGGCCAAAAAAAGAAAAAAAAAACAGGCATGGAGCATTAACTATATTATCTAAGGTTATACAAGTAACTGGTGGCAAAGCTGAACCAGGAACCCAGGGCATCAGACTCCTAACTCAAAGATCTTTCCACTAGGCAGCAAGGGGCATAATGGAGAAAGCTCTGAACTTGGGATCAAATCCACATTTAGACACTTCCTAGCCAGGTGACCCTGGGCAAATCACTTCATCCTGTTTGCCTCAGTTTCCTCATCTGTAAAATGGCAATAACAGAACCGACTTCCCAGGGCTGTTTGTGAGGATCAAACGAAATGTGATTTGTAAAGAGCTTTGCAAATCTTAAAGCATTCTGTAAATGCTAGCTATTGTGATCTCTCTGCTTCCATTGTTTGCCCCCTTTTCCCAGTCCCCCACAGGACACTGGGGTTGGGCTTGCTTTGGTGACTTTGGTGGCTGCAATGTCCTTGTTGTCTTATTCTGGATAACAAACCAGCCCTCCAGCCCCTAAAAAAGAAAGTTCTTGAAACAGAAAATGGTAGATGAGAAGCTTTGGCCAAAACAGGAGAATAAGAGGGTACCTGGAGTGCCTTCCCTCAACCTGACCAGCCCCTCTTCCCAATAGTGTTCTCATATGCTATAAGACTGGAGAAAAATGTCTACACTGGTTCTTGCAGATTCCTCAAAAGACAGAAGAGAACCCTCAAACCCCCAAATTAGCAAGGGAACAGAAGCTGGCTCAGGTAGCTGAAAGTGGCAAAAGATAAGGGGCCTCTGGTGATAAGCCACAGATTTTATCATTTTTCTTCAGTTATTTTAGTCTTGTTGGAGTCTTCATGATCCCTTGGTAGAGGGGTCTCCATGATGTCTTGAAGCATTTGCCATTTCCTTCTCCAGCTCATTTGACAAATGAGGAAACTGAGGCAGACAGGACTAAGTGACTTGCCCAAGCTTCTTGCTGAAGGTGAGACTTTAGCTGAGATTTGCAGGAGCTCAGGGAAGACAAGAGGGGAAGGTGATGAGGCAGAACATTGCAGGCATGGGTTCACAGTCAGTGAAGATACTTGGAGTCAGAGAAGACCATTGTCACTGAAGGGAATGGGTATAAGAAGATGGGAACAGGAGGAGGGGCTCCTAGACTCCTGTCTCCCCCTAATTCCCTCCAAACACCAGCTCATTTCTCCTCTTGTCCTCAAGAAAGGCCATGGGGCCTTAGAAGAGCTTGAGAGATATCTAGCCCAGCCTCATCCCCTTCCTCCCGTCCTAACACTAGATCTCTGAAGAGGATGACAGGGGATAAAGCAGAAGGGCTTCTCTGGTTTCCTTGAAGTCCCAGTGAAATCCTACCTTTCTACAAAGGCCTTCTCTATTGATTAACTCCAACTTATCCTATCTCTTGTTGCTACTTAATTGTTTGCCTGCTGTCTTCCCCATTAGACTGTAAGCTCACTGAGGGCAGGAGTTTTGTTTTGACTTTCTTTGTACCGCCATGCCCTTAGCATACTGGTGTGTAGTGAGTGCTTAATAAATGCTTATTGACTGACTGACTGACTGACTGACAATAAGATTAGAACTAGGCCCAGAAAGAACCAGACCCATATGAGACTCTCTAGGATGGGGCTTCTTAACCTGGGATTCATGGATAGATTTTGGAGGATCTATGAAATTGATGGGGGGAAAATACATGTATTATTTCCACTGAAATTGAAGCTTTTCCAACCAGACTGCCCAAGGACATGATTTTTATGGAAAATTATTTTTCTTAACTTCATTCACATGTGCCTTCTTAATGGAGGATGGGATTGGGGAGGAAGGGAGAGAATTTGGAACTTAAAGTTTTAAAAACAAATGTAAAAATGATTTTATTTGTAATTGGGGGAAATAAAAAGTATTGAATATTTTTTAAATGAACACCAGGCTTCCCAACAAGGGGATCCAAAGCTCAAAAATCCCACAGAATCATGGTGGGTTCTTCACACTGCTCCCTTACTCCACTCCCTGCCTCCTCCCATCAATCCCATATTCCCATCACACAACACTGAGTAGGAAGCTCCTACATTTGAAACCTTACTTGGGTACCTGGAATTCACAGTGCATGGAGGGGCAGCTAGTTGGTGTAGTGGATAGAGCAGCAGCCCTGAAGTCAGAAGGACCTGAGTTCAAATCTGAACTCTTAATACTTAACATGTCCTAGCTGTGTGACCCTGGGCAAGTCACTTAACTCCAATTGCCTCAGCAAAAAAAAAAAAAAAAAAAAAAAAGTCAATATCACAGTGCGTGGAGACCAGGCCATGGGTTTCTCTATGGGTCATGCGCTCCCATGGTCAGCTGGTGCCCTCAAGTCACTTACTTAAGGCAAGTCTGAGGTTGCTGTTCAAGTAGATGGTGCTGACCTCAGAGCACAAAGGCTAACCCCCTTTTAGTGTAAGGTCAGGGCAGACATCCAATGATGCTCCTTGTGCCTTGGAAGGCAACCATTTGGCTGGGGCTTGGACCCACGATGGGAACTTCCACTGAATTATCTCTGAGCTGGTGTTATATGATCATAAAGTATGTTACTGCTCACCTGATCTCCTAGCACTTTGTCCTCCTGTGCTAATTTAGACTTATTTCCTTGAGTGCAAGCAGTGTAGACTCCTTGAAGGCAGGAACTTTGTGGCTTTTATCTTTGTGTCTCAATATTAATTTATATTTTATTATTATTATTTTGCTGAGACAATTAGGGTTAAATGACTTGCCCAAGATGACACAGCTAGGAAGCGTTAAGTGTCTGAGACCAGATTTGAACTCAGGTCCTCCTGACTTCAGGGCTGGTGCTCTATCCACTGCACCATCTAGCTGCCCTCTGTTTCAGTATTTATTAAGTGTATAATGTTTGTTTGATAAATGAAAAAATGAGTAGATTTGGTGGCCAAATGTAAACAGGACTAAAGTGTGATTCCCTTGTATAATTCAATGGACCTAAAGAACAGGGGCAACGTCATGTCCTCAGAGCTTTAAGAAACTCTTCATTCATTCATTTGACAAGCACTTATTAAGCACCTTCTATCTCCAAAGACACTGGGATACTGAAGAATCTCTGTCACTGTTGAATGAATAAGTAGGAGATTAAGACTGTGGATTTAGAATCTTTGTGTCTCAGCTGCTCATTTTTCTCAAGGATTATTGAATCCAGGCCAAATTTTGGTTTATATAAGTAGCTCTGTGGCAAATAGGTAGCCCAGTAGTCTGGAGTCAGGAAGACCTGAATTCAGATCTTGGCAAGGACATCACTAGCTGTGAGGCTTTAGACAAGTCACTCAACTGTGTCAGTTTTCTCTGCCAGAGAAGGAAATGGCAAACCATTCTAGTAGCTTTGCCAAGAAAACCGCAAATGAGGTCACAGAGAGACAGATAATGACCAGAAGAAGCTCTGACATTTTAGAGCCGCGAGTAGCTATTTACTTGATGGCAATAGTTCTGAATTCAGCATGCTGCCAACAGCATGTGAGCACGGTGGACCACGCGGCCGGTCCGGTGGTCTACTGCAGAATAAGTAAGGCGGGTTTTATTTATTTCACTTGTAACTTTGGTCTGAGCTGGAACTGTAGATAAACCAAGAGTGGTGGAGACAGTTAGGGAAAGCAAGCTCCTTGGGGGCAGGCGGTATCCCATCTGTAGGGATATCTCCACGTTCTAGCACCGTGCCAGATCCAGGTGCTCCTTCCATTCCATGTCATTCTCAAGGCACCAAATGACCACCCAGACAAATGGCCTGCCTTAGGGCCCCCATAGTACAAGAGCATTGATCATAAGAGCAGTATAAACCCAGGATCCCTGAAAGGCCAAATTTACAGGGTTTAATCATCAGCTAAACTGCACATGAAGAAATTGTTACTTAGCTATGAACATGTAAATAATTAAACTGCACTTAAGCCCAGTCTTGGGGAGAGGATGACCAGAAAGCGCCCTGATCTCAAATTCCTTTTAAAAACTAAAGCTATAAAACAAAAACAAAAACAAAAATCTAAAGCCATAGAATCTTCGTCCTTGACCTTGTTATTTTTAATTGGTCCAGATGGTGCCCTTTAGAACTACTTCTTTTATCCCAATCCCTCTAAGAGCCAGAAAATGCTCCACAAACAATGCCCTGCTTCTTTTTCAGACATCCCAGATATGAGCCACATACCTCCCACATGGAACCCTTCTCATAAGCCAGAAAATCAAGGGAGCAAAATTTACCCATAAAACACCAGGGAAGTAGTCAGCTGTAGTGGACACCATGGTCTTCTGCCTCTCCCAGGAGGGATGTAGGTTATGTTTGCTTTTCTCTGGAACTAAGAGCTGTCTTCATCTCATTTCCTGTGGGCACAATGTCTCCCCTTCCCTCCAGATCAGTTCATTCAAGTTTTCCTACATTTCTCAGAATTCTTCACGTTTGTCACTAGTTTGTTTACATTCTGATAATAGTCAAAATAGTAGCAAAAACATCCTATGTGACTCTTTTTTTTTTTTCAGTCATTGCCCAGCTGATGATGGGGGCCAGAGTCAGGACAGCCAGCTTGCCCTGGGGCGGGGGTGGGGGTGGGGACTGTCCTGATATTAGAAGAAAGCAAAGGATCCTCACAAGAGACAGAGACAAAGAGAGACAGACAAGACAGAGACAGACAGTCAGACAAAGAGACAAAGACAGAGAAAGAGTGAGAAAGAGACAGACAGAGAGATAGAAAGAGATAAAGTGACAAAAGTGACTGAGACAGAGACCAAGAGAGACAGGCAGATAGATAAGGACAGGTGGACAGAGACAAAGAGAGATAAAGACAGGCAAGACAGAGACAGAGCTGCCTCTGAGCATTCTGGGTAGTCCAGCACAACACAGTCAAAGAGAACCTAGGCTGACCTTGGCCCAACAGGACCCAAAGCCAAGTCTAGCCAGAGATTGTCTGAGGATGGCCTTTCCCCCCGGGTTCTAGGTCCCACATGGGTGCCTCCCACTTTCCTCTTGACCAGGTTTTCACCTAGCAAGGCAATGTCCATGTGAGTTAGAAATGGGTGGGGGGGCTCTCCTGGAAGAATAAGCCGAGAGGAAAAAGGACCTCCAAGGAGTGGGGACAAGGAGAAGCAACAAAGAGGCCTCCCAGAGGGAGCAGAAGATGGGCTCCTATTCTCAGGGGACCACTCAGGCCATGTCTCAGTGGTGCTGGAAGGTGGGTCTCAGCAGGTGAGAAATGAGGGTACCCTCCCAGCCACTGTGGCACCATGCCCAGAGACACCAGGTCTGGAGCACACGGCCTGTGCCCATCAGGCCACCCTTCCCCAGATACTCCTGACAGAATCCTTGGATCCCTCTAGGGCTGATTATATTCCTTTAAGTCTTGGATATCTGGGGGGGCTCTAAATCTGCCCTTCAGACATGGGGAGGGCTTACCTGTGGCAATTCTGTGACCTTTCTCCTCTCAGGCCACTGGCCCTGCTCTCTTCCCACAGCTTGGGTGGGCAGGGCAGCCTGCAGGAGAGCCGTTAAATCATCACTGCCTCCCTCAGACCCATAGTTTCCCCACCAAGACAGCCTTGGCTAGTCTCCTCCTGACCAACTGCTCTCTCTGCCTGTTGCCCCCAACTGCTGGAACAGAAATAATCAGATTTGTGTGTGTGTGTGTGGGTGGGTGGGTGGGTGGGTGTGTGTGTGAGGCAGTCAGGGTTAAGTGACTTGCCCAGATTCACACAGTTACTGAGAATCAAGTGTCTGAAGTAAGATTTGAACTCAGGGCCTCCCGATTCCAGGGCCAGTGCGCTCTCCGTTGTGCCATCTGCTTGCCTCCATCAAATTTCCTCATGTGACCAACCTAACCTTCTTTGAACCCCAGGGTCTCCTGGTGTGTTCCCCAAGTTATACTATAAGACCTCCTAGGGGCCAGGCTTGTGATTCCATTGACACTGAAATCTTGCAAGGGCGTGCAGGTGGGCGCTTTCTCCAACTCACAGAGTCTCAGAAATGCCCACACGCAGATGGCATCAGTGGGTATCAGAGCCGAGATTTGAACCAGACTCAGAAACCAGTTTTCTGTCAGGCTGTCTCTCCCTTGTTCAAAATCCCAGAGACCTTCCCGAGCCCCACTCTTTGAAGCTGATCCAATACTGGGGCTCACCCCCCCAAACCCAAAGCTTCCACAGAAAACTGTCTCAGCAGTCCCTCCCAAGGAATAAGCTTAAACCTTATCTCATTTTCTCCAGCGTGTATTCCATCATCTTCCTTTTTTCTTGTCCATACTGGCTTTGTAAGCCTTAGCTATATAATATTGATGATGAGGAGGATTGAGGATGATGATGGAAAAGGTCCTCCCAAAGCAAGAAAGAAGGTCCCCTTCCTTGCGACTCAGCTCCAGTGGTCAATATAGATGGGTCCCATCTCCCCTTTCTTACTCTACCTGCTCCTTCTTCACTTATTGTGTCACTCCAGTCCTCCTTGACTTTTTTCATTCTGAACAAAAAAGAGTCCAGAAGGGAAGGGGAGGAGGGAGAGAATGGGCCAGAGTATTCCCCGCTCAGCTGAGGAGCCAAGGAGGGGGACAGTGGCTGGGCCGGCCACGAGCAGGCCGGGGTGCCAGGGCAGATGTGGTCACTGATGACGCGGTGGTTGCAGAAGGAGAATTTAGGTCACGGACAGCCTGATGGTCATTATTTCCTAGTAGGGTCGCCCATGCCGGCTCATGGAGCAGATGGTTCCTTTGGACCCAACTTCTGTCGCCTGGCTCTGCTGAGAGGCCATACCCCTAGTAATGTCCCCTTTAAAGATGGCGAGCCTTTCTTTGGGAGGGTATTCTTGAGTTCAAATTCCACCTTAGATAGGTAACCCTGTTCTAGGCACTTAATGGCTTTCTGCCTCAGTTTCCTCATCTGTAATTGGGCTTGAAGATCCTTTCTGGCTCTAAATAGATGACTCTTTGAAATGTCTTGAATTTCCTTCCACACAGTCACTAACAAGTCACTGCCCCTTTGGGACCATCAGGTTCCTTGTTTGCTGTGTTGAAGGACAGGGGAAGGGTGCCCAAAGGCTCCAGCTCTGGCTCACTTTGCGCAGATCTGAAGATATCGGAGACCAGCTGAACCAGTCCGGCCAGAAAAGAAGCCTTCCAGGGGAGAGATACCAAAGTCAATATTCCACCCAGCCCAGCCCTAGTTAATTATGGGCAATGTTTGCTCCTGCAGGGAATCCTTTACCTACAAAAAGATGAGCCAGGGCGAAGGAACCTTAAAAAAAAAAAAAAAAAAAAAAGACGCATCCCATTGGTCAGATGGACTGGTTAAGACCTGAGGTGGCAGCATGGGCAGCAGGAGGGAGACTGAGTGGGCCTGAAGGTCTTCTGGACACTCATTCAGTTCTAGGATCTGGGAGGAAGTCCTCTGTGGGATGAGACTTGGTCTGGAGGCACTGGAGGTCAGGGATTCTTGGGCTTTCCTCCTTTTGCCTCCCAGGCTTTTGGTCTGCCTTAACTAGGAGCTGCTTCTACTTCTTTGGCATAAACCTGGGGGGCAAATAAAGTTTATAATAAATCAATAAGCATTTATTATGCATCTACTGTATGCTGCCTCCATTTGTCTCTCAAGCTCTTGGCCTGTGTTAACTAGGAGTTGCTTCTACTTCTTTGGCATAAACCAGGCAAATAAAGTTTCTAATCAATCAATAAGCATTTATTATGCATCTACCTTATGCTCCCTGCCTCCTTTTGTCTCTCAAGCTCTTGGCCTGTGTTAAGCCACAGTGGATACTCCCATTTCTTTGGCATAAACCTGAGGGGTAAGTGAAGTTTCTAATCAAATGAAAGAGCATTTATTATGTACCTACTGTGTGCCAGGTACTATGCTGGACGTTAAGGAGTAAAAATTAAAATAAAGAAAAATAAAGGGGTTAAAAAAAGATAAAAATGAAACAGTCCCTGTTCTCAAGGAATTTAAGGTCTAGGAGAGACAACAAAAAGATATATATATATATGTGTGTTGCATATATGTATTATTATATAATATATATATATAATATAAAAATGCATATATATTAAATACCAGACAATGCAGGGACACTATAATCATTATAGATAGTATTTATATAGGAAAAGTGCTTTGTAAATTTTTGTGTATGATCATCCCAATGATCCCATGAAATGGATGTTCTTATTTTCCTCATTTAAGAGATGAGGAAAATGGAGCTGAGTAATTTGCCCACAGTCACACAACTAATGTCTATGGTGGGTTTGGAACTCTGGTCTTCTTGCCTCCAAACCCATGTCCTATCCACTGTACTGCTAAGCTGCCATTAGAACTGGGAAATTCAACAAAGATCTCATGTAGGAAATAACAACACTCAAGATGAACCAAGCCCAACTCTCCTTTAACAGAATGTAAAGGAATAGACATAAAAAAGAAAAAAAAAAGAAAAAGAAAAGAAAATATAAAAAGAAATAGATTTTTAAAATATTTAATTTTTCCCCAGATACATGTCAAGAAATAGAACTTTGAAAAAATTATAATAATTTTATAATAATATAGTAAAATAAACATAGCATAATATAATGATTATAATAATTTTTCCAAGAAGATCTGATGCTTTGTAAATATCTGTGTCTTTAAACTGCAAAATGGGGACAATAACAGCACCCACTTTCCCAGGTCCTTGTGAGGATCAAATAAGATGCTATTTCTAAAGTGTTTTGCTAATTTTTAAGTGTTATATAGATGCCAGTTGTAATTAGTATTCCCCAAAGGTCTCATTACATTTAGCCAATGCTTGTTGCACAAAATGGACAGAGTGCACTGTGTTCATTAAGCAGTGGGTGATAAGCTTGGCTGGGACACTGTCCCTGTCCTGGATCGGTGTGACATCTCACACGGAGCTAAGACTCCATCACAGAAGCCTAAGATACAAGATGAGTTTCCATTTCCCTGATATTGAAACCAAAGCAGGAAGGGAAAGGGAGGTGTTGTGTCTCCTGGGGAGTGTGGGGATGGCCCCCTTGATAAGGCAAATGGGAATCCCAGCCCTCTGGCCCCAGCCCCCAATACCAAGGCTCTCTAGGACCTGGGTTCCTTTGGGCCTGTCTGCTTAACAAGGGTGAAGACGCCCTCTCCTTTGGGAGAGGTTTGGGCGTTTCCTATAACTGACTGAGCAGCTGCTTGTAAAGAAAAATTAAATCGATGGTAAATCTGCAGGATGGCCCCGTTGCCAGGGAGACCGCATCCAAGCTGTGGCTTGTGAGACAGCTGTAGCCGTAGCAACCCCCACTCCGACAGTGGGCAGACCACCCATGACAATCATTCTGCAGGTGAGCGGGTGATGTGTGAGAGACAGAAAGTACCAAATAAAGACCTGTATCCTTCACCATCTCAGAAGGTCTCTTGTTTGTTGTTGGCTTTGAGGGGGGATTGTTTTTCAGTGTAGGGGAATGGGGGAGGGGGAGATTGTCCCTCCCCTCCATTTTACATATGGGGAAACTGAGACCCAGAGAAAAGGGGTGACATATACCAGCTCAATTAGTGACAGACCTGACTCAGAGGCAGCTGGATACACTCAGTTTCCCCCTCTGTCAAATGAGAGCCCAAGGGCTTAGTTGATCTTAGTTTCTTTCCAGCTCTGAATCAGAGCCCAATCTAGTGCTTATGCCAGTCATGCCCACTCTGGCCACATTTCCTCAATCCCCTCTTTTTGTAGAAGCTGTATCCTAAGGTTTCCCAAAGCTCTCATGATGAGATAGAACTTGTCTCATTTCAGAGTTCTCTGGGGAAAACATCCCCCAACCCATCAGTATGGTTGTACAGTAACAAGATGTGTCCTCCTGGAGATGGTAACCTTTTGGGCTTTGCCAGCAGTGATGGTGGGCAGGAAGGTCAACACAGAGGGATTATGGACATTGCCTGAGTTGAAGAAAAGGATCTCCGATTCCTTGATGGCTTCTCCATTTACTGGCCATCTATTAGCAAGCTTCCTGGAAAATGGAAAGATGCTAGGGGCCTCCTCTCTGGAGAGCTCACATATGGTGAACAGGTCTGGGGCCTTCTGTTACTGCCATTGCTCTAAATGGGTTTTTCATTCTATTAAATGCTTCCATTCACAAGCCTTTTGTTTTTCCACCGTCTGAACTCTCTGGATCCAAGATTCTTTCTTTTATTTGTTTCAAAGGGGAATGGGCAGGGGAGATCTAGGGTTGGAGTTGGAAGTACCCTGTGACCATGGCTTTGTTCCTTCAAAACACTGGCACCTCATGGGGACAGTTTCCAGTGCAATGAAACCATTGACTCAGGGTTAGTTGGGGGACCCCATAAGCCCCAGAATTTAACCTTCTTATTTTACAGATGAGACAGCTGAGACTCAGAGAAGCCATGTGGATTGGCTGACATGAGATAATTATTAGTTGACTTTGAAAGTGTGTGAAATCCTATGATTTGGGGAGTGAATTTTTAGAGCTAGAAGGAACTTAAGAAGAAATCTAATCCAATCACCTCATCTACAATTGAAGAAACTGAGGGTTTGAGAAGTCAAATAAATTGCTCAAAGTCACATAACTAGTGGGTAGCAAAAGTGAGATTTGAATGCAGGACCAACATTCTTCCTTCCTTTCCTTTCTTTCTTTCCTTCCCTATTTCCTTGCTTTCTTCCTTCCTTCCTTCCTTTCTCTTTCTTTCTTTCTTTCTTTCTTTCTTTCTTTCTTTCTTTCTTTCTTTCTTTCTTTCTTTCTTTCTTTCTTTCTTTCT
>JAJPUD010007643.1:75155-91387 GCA_023553655.1 Myrmecobius fasciatus
AATAGAATTACAAAGGAAATCAATGATATTGAATACTATTATCCAACTATTTTTTTAAAAATTTAAAAACAAGATCACAGAGCTCAGGTCAAGAACTCAAACTTTAGGCAGCTGATCTCCCCAAGATCCACTCAGATTAATATCTCCTTCCTCTGTCTATGCCCTCTTAGTCACATTCACACACACATCCTTTATGTTATACACATGGCTTCGACTGCCCACTAGACCGTAAGACCCCTGAGGACAAGAGCTAGGTCTCCTTGTTCAGCATCAGTCCCACAGCATCTTGGGCAAAGCCAGGCAGAGAGCAGATATTCAGTGAATGACTGGAGGAAAGGGCTTCTTTATGAGAGCATAGCAGGACCTCTAGGGAAGCCCTAGGGAGACCATGGGGCAGAAAGCACTGATGGGGTGAGGAGAGAAGCAGTCAGTCAGCTACACATGCTGGGGGATACCAAGAAAGGCAAAAACACCCCCTGCCTTCTGGAGTTATCTGTTTCCTAGAGGCAGGTTGAAGGTCTATGGATGATTAAAATGATCAATCGAGAGCTGGAAGGGACCCTGCAAGGCATTTTGTAGTTGGGAAGATGGTGCCTCAGAGATTAAGACTTGTCTGGGTTAGGGGCAGCTAGATGGCGCAGTGGTTAGAACACCAGCCCTGAAGTCAGGAGGATCTGAGTTCAAATCTGGTCTCAGACACTTAACACTTCCTGCCTGTGTGACCCTGGGCAAGTCACTTAACCCCAATTGCCTAGGTTCACACAGATAGAGGGGCTTGGAAGAGGAAAGATGGGAAGAATTCTCTAATTCCAAATCTAGTATTCTGGGAAGCCTCTTAAGGTAAATGCCAGGAACAGAATGGAATTGAAAAGAAATTACTCAGTTTGATGGCAATTGTACCAAGATTCTGATCAGAGGGAATCTTTACAATGCTGGCTGGGTGTGGGTTTGGGTTTGAATAACAAAAAAGCTGCAACATTCTGGAGTTTTGGGTGTTCTCTCAAAACAGTGATAAGCACTTCCTTAAAAAACAAACAGAGATAAGACTGGCCAAGAAAAACCACTGAGAGACCCAGATTCTAGATGTGGATTTGAAGAATGAGCCAAAATAGGACCCTGGGGAAAATGAGGTGTCCTTCCTCCACTGGTAGCAAGATGATCATGGGAAATTTTTTGCTCGGGGAGGATTTTTTTCTTTTTTTTTGCTTTCTATTCTATTGAATTAATTTTGCCTTGCTTTTATTTACATAAAAGATATATACAAAGTAAATGAAAGATAATGTTGTCTTGCTTTTCTTTAGGTAAAAATCATACACAGAAATGATATATACAAAGTAAATGAAAGATAATGTGTCAGAGGGAAAGCAGGGAAAGATACGTTTTGAGCTTAGTGTTAGAGGAAGCCTGGGAAGCCCAGATAAACTCATTCAGTTGATGTTTATTCTGTGCCCGATGTATATTACAGAGATCCAGAGATTAACCAGACTTCCCAGAGCTTCCAATCTAGTAGC
This sequence comes from Myrmecobius fasciatus, assembly GCA_023553655.1. NCBI lineage: Eukaryota > Metazoa > Chordata > Mammalia > Dasyuromorphia > Myrmecobiidae > Myrmecobius > Myrmecobius fasciatus. Next base: position 76,667 of record JAJPUD010007643.1, read on the forward strand.
TGAGATAACTGTTTGTTATCATTGTAACAAATACTTGAAATTCAACCAGATGCTACTAGAGTAAAGGGACAAGGTGAGCCAGAGAAGGATGTATACAGGTGGATAATGCTGACCTTCAGGCTCCTTCCCAGTTCTGATATTCTGTGTTCTACAGTTCTTCCAATTGTGATATGACCATGTTCTAAGGTTCTTTTACTGATAAACCACTTCTGTGTCTCTTTGCCAAGAAAACACTACATCCTTGGGGCCACAGAGATTCATACACAACTTGAACCTCTGAATAACAAGAAAAGAGCCTTCTTTTCTGAAGTCCTGGATTCTAAAGTTCCCAGCTTTCACCTTCTATCCCACCTCAGATATGCTATATTCAAAGGTTCCCCAATCTCTTACTTTAATGTTCTTTTGCCCATCCAAAGATCAGTGCATGAATGAGGGCGGAGGGGGAGGAAGAATGGCAGGGGGTGATAAGTAAGACTTGGAACACAAGGTTTTGCAAGGGTGGATGAATGTTGACAACTATCTTTGCATGTATTTTGAAAATAAAAAGGTCTTAATTAAAAAAGAGAGAGAGGAGAGAGAAACAGAGACAGAGAGAGAGAGAGGAGGGGGAAAGAGAGAGAGAGAGAGAGAGAGAGAGAGAGAGAGAGAGAGAGAGAGAGTGCTGAGGAAGACTATCAAATGACCTTGATCTTCATTGTCTTGGTCAACTGTCATCAGGGCTGGGATGACCAGTTCATGTACTATGAACCTCACAATTCACCCATCATCCATTTCCTGGCTTGATAGTCCAGGCAGGACCTTTACTATTTCTAGGATCCTACCATGACACGAAGGAACCTGATGACCCCAAGGAAAAGCCCCAAAGGTTGGATGCAGTGGGAGGTGGAGTGTTTTTTGGCAAAGAACCAAACAGGTTTTTCCCAGCTTTTAAAAAAGTGCGTCCTCCTTAGGGGTGTGTTCCCTCAATTCTGCTGATGCAGAATTCACACCTAACTCTAATTTTTATTCCTCACCCCACCCTGAATCCCTCCCCAGTTCCAGCGTGCTGGTTTGTGAAACATTTGGGACAGAAATGGGCGGCAAGATGATTTGTTTTGAATGTGTTTTTGAGTTTGAGATGGGGCAGTCTATGGGAAATGGCAAACCACTCCAGTATCTTTCCCCAAGAAAACTCCAAATTGGGTCACAAAGCTTCAAATGGCCATAAAACAGCCGAGTGACACGGTACCCCAATTCTAGACATCCAGAAGGCGATAGTCGGAGATGCAGGACCACAAAGATGGTCATTGAACCCCTGGGAGCTGGTAATCTCATGAGATGAGGTAAACAGTAAAGAAGGCCCGGCACTGTGCCTTCTTACATGGAGAATCAACAAAGAAGGAGAAATACTGATAAGGGGAAAAGCAAGAGACAAATGTTTTTTTATTAAAACTTTTTATTTGCAAAACATATATATGGGTAATTTTTCAACATTGACCCTTACAAAGCTTTCTGTTCTAAATTCCCCCCCACCCTCCCCTAGATGGCAGGAAGTCCACTACATATTAATTGTGTTAAAGTAGCAAGAGATAAGTTGTCCCAACAACCACTATATGGGAAGTCCCCAATAAACAACAAATAGATGAATAAATGGATGAATTAATAAACAAATAGATAAATGAATAAATAAATAACTGAATAAATAAATGAATGAATAAATAAATAAACAAACAAACACATAAATAAATAAATAAACGAATGAATGAATGAATGAATAAATAAATAAATAAATAAATGCTGGTTGAATTGAATTGCGTTGACCCTTAAAGCACATAAGTTTATTATGTCTATGGGGATCAGGGGTCAGAGGATAAGAGCCTTTTACCCCCTGCCTCTCTCAAGTGGCCCCTTTGTGGTCCCCTGTCCTTCCCAACTCTTTCTCCAATATTCATTATAACTATATTTTGACAGGCCAGTGGATGCCCAGTTAATCCTCACGGAGTATGGGGACTGCCTTGCTAGCGAACCAGTCCGCTGGCAAAGCAGAGAGAAGCCCCCTCCCCAATAGACAATCTCCTTTCTCCCTCTCTCCTCTTGACACGGAGGGGTTTAGGACCAAGAATTTGGGGACCTGAGAGACAGACCTGCATGTATTCCTGGGCCTCAGGAATTGTGTGTTCCCAGCCCGACAGGGGCTTGTTCAGGGATTTGGGGAAGTGTGGGGCCCCCCGCTTGGGCCTCCAGTTCCACATCTGGAAAACAAGCCCTCCCGGGGGGGGTGCTGTCTGGGAGGGATCCTCTGTGTGTATGTGTGTGTGTGTGTGTGTGTGTGCACTAAGAAGCTCATTCCCTCAAAGAAGGGATTATTCTGCTGTAGACCTTGGCCGGCTGCCTCCTCCTGGAAAATGGGAGGGAGGCTGTTTCCAGCACAGCCTGTGGGGCCCCTCAGCAAATAGGACTTGATCCTGATGTGGGGCGTTTCTGGGAAGCATCCAGCGGCAGTTGGGGAACGGTTCAGGGACTCAGGCCTCAAAGCCACCTCCGGCAGAGCTTCCTGTTGGGCCTGGAGATGGGCTCCCTGGGCAGCGGCTCCCAGAAACGGTCCCACCTCCCAGGGCTTTGGCCCTGGCTGGCCAAGGTTCCCACTCTTTGGTCTCAGGAAGTCCTCGGCCCAAAGAGGAAGAGAAAGGAAAAGAGAGTTTGTGGGGTCCTTCCTAATGGAAACTCAACAACTGCAGCTTGGAAGCTGGGGAGGGGGGCAGGCTTTGGTCTTTCTCCTTGCCTCTCTTCCCTCCCACCCACAGTGGAGAGGGTCCCAAGGACCTGGGAAGGGGAAGGGCAATCGTTTGCCCCCACACGGATCCAGGATTGGAGGCCGCTTGGGAGTATCCCAAGCCGGACAAGCAAGGCTGTGTATATACATCGGACTTCAGTCTCGGACTGGGAAAATCATAGTTCTTGGGTTGCACAGGACCCCAGAGGCCATCGGCCTGACCTTCAGAAGGAGCCTGGGGAGAAGCTCTGTGACTTGTCCAGGATCACACAGGCCCTTTGTCCCCAGAGCCAATACTCTTTTTTTAAAATTTTTTTTCTTTTGCTGAGGCAATTAGGGTTACGTGACTTGCCCAGGGTCACACAGCTAGGGAGTGTTAAGTGTCTGAGGTCAGATTAGAACTCAGGTCCTCCTGACTCAGGGCTGGGGCTCTATCCACTGTGCCACCTAGCTGCCCCGACAATGGTCTATCACATTATACTTCATCCTGGTGCTAAAGTACAGCTGAGGAAGGTGTGAAGGAAAGCCCTGGGACGAATCCTCTTGGGCCACAATGGAGGCAAACTTGTGTTGACTACGGGACTATTCATGTGTGCAAAGATGGAGGGAGGAGGGACCCCAGGGGAGGAGGGCCCCCTTGGGCCTAGTCTGGGGCCCTTCCTCCCCCCTTGGAGTGTGACTTCCAGTCACTCCCCATCTCTGGGCCCCATGGAGGGGTTGGGCTGAGTAGGCTCTCAAGCCCGGGCTGATCTCTATTTGAGACAGTCCTTTGTTCAGAGCAATCTGATGGAAAAGTGCTTATGGGAAGTCAGAGAATCTGGGCTCCTCGGCTTTGGAAGGGGCCCCAGAGAGCCCAGCTGCTCCCATCCCTACCTGAGCCGAGGGCCTGCTTTGAAGCTTTCCCAATGGGTGGTTCTCCAGCCTTAGCAGGCAGGGCCCTCCAGGGGCTCCCCACGTCCCAGTGAGAAGACTCCCTGGGCCCACTGAGACCCACAAGGGAAGGAGGGCCAGGACTCAAAAATGACACATGTGTGACCAGTTTCCTTGGGCTGCTGTGGTGATCAAACAAAACCAAGGTGACTCTGGGGCTCTTTCTCCTTCCGGGCTGACTGCATAGAGAGTGGCTAGAGAGGGCTTCCGGAAGGAGCCTGGATTCCCAGTCAGAGCCCCTCAGGCTCCAGTGGCCCTGGGCCAGCTTATCTTCCTCTCTGAGCCTCAATTTCTCCATCTATAAAAGGAACTCCAGGATCTCCTCAGATGATTGAGAAGATTCCCCATCAGCTTTAAGTCCCATGACTTATGACCTAAGGAGGTAGTTTCCCAGCCACCCTTGTGACTTATCTATGCATTCCCGGAGGCCTTCACACTCTGTTCTTGTCCCTAGTTAAGCAACAGCTCATGAAGCAAGAGAAGGGGGAAAAAGGGGAAGGACTTTGGGCCCACTCGGGGTCTCTTATGAACTGAGGGCAAAAAACCCAAACGATTCTGATCTTCCTGGCACTCTGCTAAGGCCATCTGGTTTGGGATTCCTTCTGTTGGTCAGGGCCTCCAATCCTTCCACTGGTCAGGGCCTCCATTCCTTGCATCGGTCAGAGCCTCCATTCCTTGCACTGGCTAGGGCCTCCATTCCTTGCACTGGTCTGGGCCTCCAATCCTTCCACTGGTCTGGGCCTCCAATCCTTCCATTGGTCAGGGGCTCCATTCCTTGCACTGGTCTGGGCCTCCATTTCCTCCCTGGACTTTCCTCAACCAAGGAATTCCTTTTTCCCTTGGGCCAGGAGCTTATTCCCTCCTTCTGCTGTTCAAAAATCCCTTCCCCCAGTCAAAGGCTCCTTCCCTCGGCTGAAGACTCCTTCCTTTGGCATAATATTCCTCCCCTGGTCAGAATCCTTCTGTGTGAAGTGCTTTTGAACTTCATTAATGGTCAACACTGGAGCCCCCCTAGCTTTGCCTTTCACTATTCCCATGGTTCAGAAACATGGGGCTTCATGAGAATCCCCTCTGGAGCAAAGGAGTCTTTAAGCCCCACCTGAAGCTGAGTATCCCTTTCTTCTGGGAAGGATGAGCAATTACCTCCTTGAGCTTCCAGGATGACAGATCACCCCTCCTCCCCTCCACTGTGACCTCTGAACCTTGAGCAGAATGTGCCCAAAGTCCAATCTTCTTCATGACCAAGGATGTCTGTGATTGAATGGGACGAGTTCAGAGAAGGAGATCCAAGGGGTCCTCAGAGACCTGGTGGCACTTAGAACAGCTTCTGGCCCATTGAATGAACTCTGGTCGAGTGGCTGAATGAGTAAACCGAATGAATGGATCCCAGCCTGGACCTGGCACACTGGGCCCTTCTGGGAAAAGAGCTTGGAGCTCCCAGCTTCCCCTGCCTTTGCTGAGCGCTGATTCTCTGCCCAGGAGACAATGCCATGTGGCTTATAATTCAGCAGAGGGACAAGACACATGTGGGAAGTAATTACAGGCAACACAAGGCAGCATTAAGCACATAAAGGGTAGCAGTCTGAAAGGATGGAGGCGTTTGAAGAAGGGACAGGCTGATTGGTTAATGTGGGCTCCTGGCAGAGGGATTTGAGCAGGGGAGGCTGGGGAAGGATTCCAAAGGGGCAAAGAAAGCAGGAGGCTCCGGGACTTGGAGAGTGGGTGAGGGGACCACATACAGGCTGGGTGGTCAGAAATAGCAGCTCAGAGTCATCAGGCCTTTCCTGCAACTCCTTCTCTTGGGACCTTTTCCCTTTAAAGTGTTATTTTATAAGCATGTGCCTCCCCCAGTCCGAGGTTATAGACCATCACAGTCTTGATATCCAAGTGTCTGGCTCTTTTTTTGGAGGAAGAGATGGGGAAGGAAAGAGGAACTGGCTCTGTGGGAGGGAACTCCCTCCACCAAAGCAGCTTGCAGCAGTTTATAGTGTTAGAGGGTGGGTGGAGGACATTGAAAAGCAACATGACTTGTCTAGAGTCACTGAGCCAGTGGAGAGACTGGAACTCGGGTCTTCCTATAAAGTTCCAGCACACTCAATCCTTAGTAAAGGGTGTTTCAAGCAGAGTAAATCAGCACAGCTCAAATGCAGCAAGCTGCCAATACAGCTACACGTGTGAAGGCTGGGGCATTTTCAAAGTCTTGGGAAGCTGGCTCCTCTTCATCCTTCCTTTTCCCCAAGGTTTGGAAGATTCTACCTCCAGCCTCACTGTAAGAATCAATCAAAATTTATCAAGTGGGCGCACTATGTATCAGACACTGAGAATTAAGCACTGAGAATAAAAAAGAGGTCAAATTCAGTCCTGGCCCTCAAGGAGCTTCCAATCAAATTGGCCACCTGACTTCCAGCCTCATTTCTGAGATACTCTTCTTCCACTTGGGTCCCTTTCCCAATCGTTTCCTTCCATTATTCAAAAATATATTCCCTGGCTCCTTACGGATCCTGCATGGGATTAATTCAGTTCCATAAGCACCGACCAAGTGCCAGACAATACAAAAAAATATAAACTATCCTCAAGGATTTTACATTCTGCTGGACACATGTTATCTCTGCAAGTCCATAAATAAATACATGCATATGTGTGCATAAATGTGCAAAGTAGTGGTGAGGGGGGAGTCCTAACAATTTAGAGGCTTAGGAAAGGCTTCTTGTAGGAAGTGGAGGAGCTCCTTGAGCTGAGCTTGGAATGGAGTCAGCGTCCAAGAAATGCACCATAAAGTTGGGAAGCTCCTATAATTTCAAATATAGGAATGACAGGCAGTTGGCCAAGGATGGAGTACACTGAACAAAATTAGGAGTAAGATAATACGGCCTATCAAGGAGACATACCCGTGCTTATGTGAAGAAATCTAGGAACCAGAGAGAGGAAGAAGAGTGAAGAGCTTTGAGGTGAGAATCAATGAAAGGAGAAAGACAAGTGTTTTTATCATCAGGGTATACGCCATCTGAACAGGAGAGAGGCGTTTGGGGAACAGCACAAACCAGGCAGAGAGATATAATGGCAACTTAATTACCCACATAGGCATGATGAAGATTTGGGGCCAGTTTTACAATGACTGGCTTAGACATTATTTATTAATCTGAGAGGAAAAAGCTGAGGGGGAACAAGAGAACTATATTCAAGTATCTGAAGTGTTTTCTTGGGGCAGAAGGTTAGGACTTGCTCCATTGGCCCCAGCAGATAAAACCAGGACCTGTGGTAGGTGGAAGCCACAGGTTCAGAAAGGGACGATGGTCAGCTAGTGTTAGGTTATAGACGGAATATATATATAATTATTATTATTATTAAAAGCTTTTTATTTACAATACACATGAGTGATTTTTCTACATTGACCTTTGCAAAACTTTTTTTTTTGTTCCAAGCTTTTTCCCTCCTCCTCTCACCCCCCACCCCTAGATGACAGGTAATCTAATAAATGCTAAATATGTTAAATTATATGGCAAATCCAATATATGTATACATATCTATACAGTTATCTTACTGCACAAGAAACATCAGATCTAGAAAGAGGAAAAAAAAATAACAACCCAAGAAGGAAAACAAAATACAGGGAAATATTCACAAAAAGTGTTAAAATGCTGTGGTTCACTCAGTTACCTCAGGCTTCTCTCTGGATGTATATGACTATCTTCATCGCTGAACAATAGGAACTGGTTTGAATCACATCATTGTTGAAGAGAACCATCTCTATCAGAATTGATTATCATATAGTCTTGTTGCCGTGTACAATGTTCTCCTGGTTCTGCTGATTTCACTCAGCATCAGTCCATGCAAGTCTCTCCAGGCCTTTCTGAAATCATCCTGCTGGTCATTTCTTATAGAAGAATAACATTCCATGATATTCATATGCCATAATTTATTCAGCCATTCTCCAATTGATGGGCATCTTTTCAATTTCCAGTTTCTAGCCACTACAAAAAGGGCTGCCACAAACATTTTTGCACATGTGGGGCCCTTTCCCTCCTTTAAGATTTCTTTGGGATATAGGCCCAGTAAAAACACTGCTGGGTTAAATGGTATGCACAGTTTGATAACTTTTTAAGCATAGTTCCAGATTGCTCTCCAGAATGGTTGGATCCGTTCACAGTTCCACCAACAACGTATCAGTGTCCCAGTTTTCCCACATCCCCTCCAACATTATCTTTTCCTGTCATCTTAGCCAATCTGACAGGTGTGTAGTGGTATCTCAGAGCTGTCTTAATTTGCATTTCTCTGATCAATAGTGACTTGGAGCACCTTCTCATGTGACTAGAAATAGTTTCAATTTCGTCATCTGAAAATTGTCTGCTCATATTTTTTGACCATTTATCCATTGGAGAATGGCTTGAGTTCTTATATATTTGAGTCAATTCTCTATATATTTTAGAAATGAGGCCTTTATTAGAACCCTTAAATGTAAAAATGTTTTCCCAGTTTATTGCTTCCCTTCTAATCTTGTCTGCATTCATTTTGTTTGTACAAAAACTTTTTAACTTGATATAGTCAAACTTATCTATTTTGTGATTAATGATGATCTCTGGTTCTTCTTTGGTCACAAATTCCTTCCTCCTCCACAGGTCTGAGAGGTAAACCATTCTACATTGTTCTAATTTGTTTATAATATCATTTTTTATGTCTAGATCATGAATCCATTTCGACCTTATCTTGGTATATGGTGTTAGGTGTGGGTCAATGCCTAGTTTCTTCCATACTAGTTTCCAATTTTCTCAGTAGTTTTTGTCAAATAGTGAGTTTTTATCCCAAAAGCTGGGGTCTTTGGGTTTATCAAACACTAGATTACTATTGTCATTGTGTATTTTGTCCTATGAACCTAACCTATTCCACTGATCCACTGCTCTGTTTCTTAGCCAGTACCAAATGGTTTTGATGACCACTGCTTTATAATATAGTTTTAGATCTGGTACAGCTAGGCCACCCTCATTTGCTTTTTTTTTTTTTTCCATCAATTCCCTTGAAATTTTTGACCTTTTGTTTTTCCAGATGAATTTTGTTGTTATTTTTTCTAGGTCAGTTAAATAATTTCTTGGGAGTTTGATTGGTATAGCACTAAATAAATAGATTAATTTAGGTAGTATTGCCATCTTTATTATATTTGCTTGACCTACCCGAGAGCACTTGATGTTTTTCCAATTGTTTAGATCTGACTTTATTTGTGTAGAGAGTGTTTTGTAGTTTTGCTCATATAGATCCTGACTTTCCCTTGGCAGATATATTCCCAAATATTTTATACTATCAAAAGGTATTTTAAATGGAATTTCTCTTTGTATCTCTTGCTGTTGGATTTTGCTGGTGATGTATAAAAATGCTGATGATTTATATGGAATTATTCTGTATCCTGCAACTTTGCTAAAGTTGTGGATTAATTCGAATAGATTTTTAGTTGATTCTCTAGGGTTCTCTAAGTAGACCATCATATCATCTGCAAAGAGTGATAATTTGGTTTCCTCATGACCTACTCTAATTCCTTTAATCTCTTTTTCTTGTCTTATTGCCAAAGCTAGCATTTCTAATACAATATTGAATAGTAATGGTGACAGTGGGCAACCTTGTTTCACCCTTGATCTTACTGGGAATGGTTCCAGTTTATCCCCATTACATATGATGCTAGCTGATGGTTTTAAATAGATGCTACTGACTATTTTAAGGAAAAGTACATTAATTCCTATATTCTCAAGTGTTTTTAATAGGAATGGATGTTGGATTTTATTAAATGCTTTTTCTGCATCTATTGAGATTATCATATGTTTTTTGTTAATTTGGTTGTTGATATAGTCAATTATGCTAATAATTTTCCTAATATTGAACCATCCCCGCATTCCTGGTATAAATCCTACTTGGTCATAGTGTATTATTCTGGGAATGATTTTCTGTAATCTCTTTGCTAATATTTTATTTAAGATTTTTGCATCAATATTCATTAGGGAGATTGGTCTATAATTTTCTTTCTCTGTTTTTGTTTTACCTGGTTTAGGTATCAGTACCATGTCTGTTAGATGGGATATTTGGATGACAGGATCAAAGATATGAGCATCCCCGTGATGGCTGGAGCAGAGTGAAGGCACACATCATGGCGGCTGAGATTCTCCTACTGGGAAGCAAAGGTATCAGAATGGAAGCTGGCGTCCCCAAGATGGAGTGGAGGAATAATGTGAGGCAGGTCCCGAAATCCTTGAGAAAGGAGTGACTGGCTAACAGGTACCAAGATCTATATGGAACCCCTAGTCCAGAAGCACCTGGAAATAGCAGCGAGGAGTAAGGATGGCCAAACCCACAGGTAACCCATAGAAAATATACATCCAGTCCTGGACATGGACTGTCAGAGGTGGGAGGGACCTTAGCACATGGATTGTCAGAGGCGAGAGGGACCTTAGCACATGGATTGTCAGAGCTGGGAGGGACCTTAGAACATGAACTGTCAGAGCTGGGAGGGACCTTAGTTAAGGGATCCTTGGAATAAAATACAAAGTGCATTTAGAACCTAGAAGGAAACTTCTATAGAAGTTTTTCTATAGAAAATCAGTCAATAAAGCACAAATCTCTATCAAGCAAGTTCTGTATGCCAGACCCAATGCTAGGTGCAGATGATAGAAAGACACAAATGAATCAGCCTCTGCCTTCAAGAGGCTTACATTTTATGTATATCCATAAGTATAATGTCACATCTGGGAGACAGCTTAGAACACAGAGTTCAGACCTCAGAAGGACCTTTGGACATAGAGCGTTATAGGTTAGAAAGGACTTTATCAATCATCTCATCCAATCTATTTATTGTACACATGAGCAAAGAGAAGTCAAGGGTGCCCAGCTGGGTCAGGTTAGAGCTAGGGCTACAATTTAGGGGCCCTGACTCTCAGATATGGAGAATCAGGGTTCTTAGGTAGGATTAATTGGAAAAAAAAAAGAATCCAGCCCATAAGAAGTGATCAGTCCCCTGGCCTTGACCCTGGTTGAATTATAGCAAGCATTTTCTTTGGTTCTGGGCACTGTGTTTTAAGAGGGATGCTACCAACTTGAAGGGATGTCCCCTCATAGGGATTCCCATCCTCTGAATCATTTATGAATCCTCCTTTCCTACCAAACTGAACCATGTCATAAATATATCTTTCTAAAAAAAATTTTTTTTAAATAATAAATAAATCTTTCTCACCTCTGACCCTAGTATCAAAGGCCACCAAAGTCCTTTCCACCTCCAAACCTATGACCATTTAATTAAGATTAGTTATCACCTTACCCCCAGCCCCCAAAGAAGTTTCACTCAAGACAAGATCGCCTATTCAGAACCAGAAGGCCATGGTATATCCAATTCCATCATCTTAATTAATTTTTTTATCCAGTGAAAATCTACCTTTTCTTTCCCTCCATCATCCCTCCTTGTCCTTCCACTCTGAGAAAAAGAAAAGAAAAAAAAAAAGCCCTGTTATAAACATGTAGCATCAAGCAAAGCAAATATACTCTTGGTCATGTAAATAAAAATATCTCTTGATCTGCCCTCGGAGTCCACCACGTCTGGTTCAGGAGGCGGAGAGCAGGTTTCATCATGAGTCTGCTGGGATCCTGGTTGGTCATTTCATTGAGCAGAACCCCCAGTCTGTCAAAGTTGATTATCTTTACAGTATTGCAGAGATTGTCCTCCCCATTGTCCTCGTTTCACTCTGCCTCAGTTCCTATCAAGTTTTCCAGCTTTGTCTGAAAGCGTCCCCTTCCTCGTTTCTCATAGCACAACAATCTTCATATCCCTCAGTGTAGTTGGCCATTCCCCAGCTGTTGGGCACCCCCTTACCTTCCAGTTCTTTATCCCTACCAGAAATGCTGCTGTAAATATATTTGTTCACATGGGCCCTTTTGCCCTTTCTTTAATTTCTTTAGAGTAGAAACCCACCAATGGTATCATTGGGTCAAAGGGCATGTACTTTAATAACTTTGGGGACATAATTCCAAATTGCTCTCCACAAAGGTTCGACCAGTTCAATGTGTCTCTTTGGTAATTGTCATTTTTCTCCCCTCACCTTGTCATTACAGATAGAGAAACTGAGACACAGATATGCTGCTTCTGGAATGGAAATTTAAGTCACTGAGCTCTTGTAGGTTTGGTTTTGTTGAAACCTTGTCCCTGAAAAAGGAAGGGAAAGGCTTTGTCTCCTAGAGAAGGGCTTCTGGCAGATGGAAAGGGTTATTCAGGGAACAAGGGGGCAGACCCTTCTCCTGAAATGCCTGCCTTGTAAGGCCAGCTTTGCTTGAGGTCTCTGTCCCATGCACCTGTTGTGGGCACCGGGGACACGCTTTGCCAAGCAGCTGCCTAGATATTGGAGGTACGGCCCGGAGCCAGGCAAAATTTGTCTCAATGCAAAAGCTCCCTGACCTTTACTCTCCTCAGCTCTGGCCGGCCAGCTTGTGCTGGGGTGACCTGAATAATTTATGGTGTAACTCCAGAGAGACACCCCAGCCTCCCACCCTTTCAGAAACTTAAACCTGGCACCTTTGGGGCCAGAAAGAGCTGCCCCATTCACTGGGAGCAGAAGCTAAGCTCTTTTCTGAGACCTGGGGCAGGAACGAATTTTCCTGAGCCAGTGAGAGGCCCTGAAGGGCCCTGGTTTCCCCGGCTGGTCAGTGTTAAATATACCCAGGTGGAGAAACATTTCTGGTTCTCGATTCTCTTCTAAGCTTCTTCCAGTTTGGGCTTCCTTGTCTAGAACCCATTATGGCGCTCTCCACGGCTGCCCACGTGGTTTCCCTCAGCATCCTCTCCATTAGCGATCCAGTGTAGCTGAATAAAGAGCCGGGCCTAAAGCCAGGAAGACGTGGGGTTGATCCTCCTTCCACTGGACACTGCTCCACACTTCCTTATGCCAGCTGAGTACTGCACCAGTCTGCCTGACATCCATAACTCTGACCATTCTTGATCCTTCTTCTCTTCTCCCTCCTTCCTCTCCCCTTTCAATCACCTGCCCCGGCCTGCCAGTTTTATCTCTGCCACATCCGTGCCAACAAGAATTAATAATAAAAATAGGTACTTTAAGGTTGGCAAAAACATTATCTCACCTGAGCCTCACAACAAGCCTGGGAGGTAGAGTCTTATCCTCCTCCATTTAGAGCTGAGGAAACCGAGTCAGGGAAAGGTTTAAGTAGCTTTTTCAGAGTCACACAGCTAAGTGTCGGAGGCCAGATTTGAACTTAGTCCTGGCTCAGTAGCGCCTTGGTCTTGTCCCTTGACGTCTCTTACCCACGTTATTTCAATACCTCCCAGTTGGTCTCCTTGCTGCCCGTTCCTATCCTGATAGATCCCTCCTTCCAGAATAACCCAAGACTTCTTTCCTCTGCTCAAACACCATCCATGACTCCTGGTTTCCCTGGGATAAGATCCCTGCCTGTGTAACTGTCCCCGCTCCTGTCCATGACTATCACAAACTAGCTTTAGGCATAATGGGTCAGCATTGCCTCCATCTGCCTTTGCGTCCGGCACTGGGCCGCCCACAGGCCCGGCACACGCTCCCTCCTTGTTCAGAATCCCTGCCTTCCTCTAAGGCTTGGTCACTGCCTCCTCCTGGAAGCCCTCCCCAGCCCTCTCCCTATTTCTCGGCATTCTGGGCCCTTGTGTATTGATGTTCTACTGGAAGGGTAAACCCAAGCCCCTTTTGGGCCAGGCCTGATGGCCCCTTAGTCTCTGTGTGCTGGGTGCTGAGCTCAGGGCCTGCCTTTATAAATGTCTATTAGTGGTTGCTTAATAAATTGGAATAATAAATGTTCACTCAATTGTTTGACAATGATTTGGTGCCCACTCTGTGCAGGGTATCCCCCGAGGCAATGGGGAGGCAAAGCCCTGCTAGAGGAGAGGGCTGGGAGAGTCAGACTGAGGGCACTGCCTCCCACCTGCCCCACCGGAGGAACTGGCTTATCCTGGCTCATGGAGGGCCCGCTCCCCTCTGCAGAGCATCTGACAAGTGACAATGGGAGCTGGTGTGCACAGAGCACTTCGAGCCTGGCAAAGCCCTTTGTACGGGCTCACTCAGCCTGGGTGAGCTGCCCACAGGCTGCCAGGAGGGGATGTTTGACCAGTGACTGAGACCGAAGGGCGCGAGCTCTAAAAGGCTCCATTAATATCCCAACTGTCTTCTCCTGCGTTAGCTGGAGTGAGGAAGATGGAGGGTTGTAAGTCTTGAAGAGAGGGGGAAGGAGGGAAGGAGGAAGTGAAGTGGAGAGAGAAGAGAGAGGGGAGGGGGAGAGACAGAGAGACAAAGAGAGAGAGGAAGAGTGAAAGGGAAGGATAAAAAGAAAGGGAGGGGAAAGAGAGAGAGGAGAAAGAGAAGGAAGGAGGAAGAAGGAAAAAGGGAAGGAGGGGGGAAGAGGGAAGGAAAGACAAGGAGAGGAGGGAGTGAGAAAGAGAGACAGAGAGATCAGAGAGAGGAAGAGTGAAAGGAAAGGATAAAAAGAAAGAGAGGGGAAAGAGAGAGGAGAAAGAGAAGGAAGGAGGAAGAGGGAAAGAGGGAAGGAGGGGAAAAGAGGGAAGGAAAGACAAAGAGAGGAAGGAGAGAGAGAGAGAGAGAGAGAGAGAGAGAGAGAGAGAGAGAGAGAGAGAGAGAGAGAGAGAGAGAGAGAGAGAGCCTCTGTTTCCCCAGTGGGGCCCAGCCTGGGTATACATGGCCCTGCTTTTCCTGCTCATAGGTAAGGAAGGGTTAGCGATGGCTACATCCTCATGGGCTCTGAGAGGCCTGAAGAACGAGTTGGTACAGGCCGAGCCAGCCTTTGCCAGCCTTTGCCAGCACAAGCCTGATGGATGACACGCTCGAGCCGGTTTTGCCCGGTTGAGATGCTCTGCCCTGCAGAGGGACCAGTAGCCCAGTAGCCATGGACACTCAGACGGGGCCTGCTGACCCAAGTGTTTCTTTGTAGCAGCTGAGTGCGGTTCGAGCCGTTCTCCTCAGGGACTGGGAGCGCCGGAACAGGGGAGGCCACGTCCCAGATCAGGGGGCTGCCCCTTCTTG
>JAJPUD010007644.1:0-30235 GCA_023553655.1 Myrmecobius fasciatus
AAAAAAAAAAAAAAAGAATGTAAGCTCACTGCACAGAGGAATCACCGCATTCTTTGTACCTGAATTTCCAGGGTTTAACCAGAACAGTTCCAAGCACACAAGAACTGTAATAAATACTCTTTGATTAATAACAGCTTCCTGAGTACTCTTCTTTCCTGCCTCAAGTCTCTTCTTTCCAATTTATCCTTGTAACAACTGTCCAAATAATCTTCCTATTGCAATACGAAGATCATCAAATTACAGAATCTCAAATTTCAAGGATCTCAAAAGTCCAATGCATACCTGAACAGTTTCAAACATTCTAACAAGTGGTGTTCCAGTCTTCAGTGAAGGGGAACCTACTATACCACACTAGGTGAGCTATTTGACTTTTGGAAAACTTTAATTGTATACACTTTTCCTCATGTCAATTCTAAATCTTCTTCTCTGAAACTCCCAAAACACTTGTCCTAGTTCATATTCTGGGGCCAAGCAATACAGTAAGCCTTTCTTCCCCAACATGAGAAACAATGTCAAAGCATCTTTTCCATTCTGTTCTTACTTGTACAGCTTGACTCTGGATCCAGCTCTGTGCTTTTACATTTATTTGTACCTATTAAATGCCATGACAGATTTGGTAATTATGCTGCTCTGGAAATTTTCAATGACCTACTATCTACCAAAAAACTATAAACTTTAGATGTAGACTTCAGAAGTCTCAGTAATCTTTATCCAATCTACCTTTCCAGTATTACTTTAAATTATTCACCCTTCATTCATTCCATTTTCCTCAAAAACTGGACTACTTCTATTCCCCTTTATGTAATCCTGCCCTCTTGTACTCTGTGCCTTTGCTGACACTGCTTTTTAAGCCTAGAAGGGAGTCCCCTCCAATTTCTGCTGTGTGAAGTCTTTTAACTTCTTTTAAGTTTCAATTGCCACCTAGGCCATGAAACTTCCCACAGCATCTTCCCTTCCCTCCACAGGTAAAAGGGATCACTATCTCTTCAAATTTCTTATAACATTTTGCCTGTCTTATCTTTCCCCTTATCACATTCTTGTGATATTTGTATGTGTATTTTCTCCTCTTCAGATTAAAAACATCTCGAGATCATATAGTCCATGTGACATTAGATTTCCTGGATTCAAACCTCACTTCACCACCAAGGTTACTTCACTTCTCTCTGAGGTCCTTCCAACTCTAAAATGACAATCCTATGATCTAGCATCTAGCAGTGCAACTTGCTTATAGATGGCTAAGAAATGTTTGCTGAATTTGCCCCTCTATTCCTTCTTTCCCAATTCCGCCCTTTTAAGATTGCCATTTGATGAAACGGGGACAGTCTCACCTCACTGCTGTCCTCCTCCAGTCTACCTTTCCCTTCATCCCCAAGGGGGCTGATGCCTTACTTGTCCACAGCTCTGAATAGGTTCAGGATCACCTCAGAGGGAAAAGGAAGAATCAAGAGGCCAAAGCAAGAAGGGATATGTGGAGGGAGTAGTATGGGGTAGAAGGAAGATGGGGGAAGGCCCCGTAACTTATAGGTACAATTCAGCAGGTCACTATCCTCCTTCCCCTCCTCTGGAAGATAGCCACAAAAACTAATCCACAGTCCTATTTCAGTTACCAACACCAGGCAAGGAGAGTATGCCATCTTGCCAAATCCTGACCAATCTTCAGTTCCAGACTCACTCTCCTACAGGTCGACTTTCCAACTGTCTTAATGTATACTATTCCCATTCATCTCTAAACTATTACTTTAACTTGGCACTTTCCCAAAAAACAAGCCAGTTTCCTCTTTTACTGACTTACTGCCCTATCTTCCTCACTAGAGTACAAAACCAATAATGGCAAAGAGGCAGCTAGTTAGTATAATAAACAGTGCTGGGCCTGAAATCAGTAAAATCTCAGTTCAAATTCAGGCACTTGTTTTATGTTCCTGGGCAAGTCACACAGCCCCTCTTTGCAATAATCCTCTGGAGAAGGAAATGGCAAACTGTTCTAGCATCTTTGCCAAAAAAATCTCTTGGGCAGTAAGGGCCAAAGGGTCCTGAAGAATTGGATAGGACTGAACAATGGCAAGAGATACGATTTCATCCTCCTCTTCCTTTCTCATTGAGGAGCTGATTGCGGCATATGGCAGAAAAGGGCAGGATCTATGATTGCTATGGCAGATATCCTTCTTTCCAGACTAATGGCCCCAAAAGGATAGTAGCCCCAAGTGAGAAGTCTCTCTCCAACCCATTCTCTAGCTACATGCCTCTTAATCAGAGTAAGATGGGGGAATAAGGACAGGGCTGGTCCTAGGCATTCAAGCAGCATTTTTCTAGAGTAAGGAGATTTTGGGAAAAAAGCCCAAATCTAGAACAGACAAGGCAGGCCTGTCAAGGAAACTGGTAATGCCACCTCTAACATGTCCAAGTTTTGTCTCATCCTTTAGGAGTATAACTGAGACTACAACAGAGGAAGTACTAGTAGTAAGGAATTCAAGGTCCAACCTCCTAATTGATAAGCCTCTCTTTCTACTATAAAGATAAATGCATTTATTTTTGAAGTCACATAAAAAAAGATGGAAGAGCAGAAAACTGAGAATGAACACAAAAGATTAATGCAGTAGTATAATGTCAAAAGCACTTAAGTTCAAAATGAGCAACAATTGAACATGAAGGATATGAAGGACAACCACAGAGTTTAAACATATGTCAGAGGCAAAAGGAAGAAAGCTAAAAAGTAGTAGAGAAAGCAAAGTTGCTCTCTTCTTTGCTCAACCAAGGAGAATGATTTCCAGACTGTGAGGTACCACTCAGATAACTTTGCCTGGCTAAACAATATTGGAAGGTAGACAAAAAACACATAAAGGTAATTACAGAGCCACTGTCAACAATCTTCCCCAAATCAGGAAGGAAGGCCACAGGGAGGAATAAAGGTAAATGTTGGACCAATTTTCAAAAAAGGGAAGGTCAATTTTTCCTTTCCTGTAGTCCAGTAACCTCGATCCTGACTCCAAAAGCTCCAGCTTTGAAGAGCTGGAAAGGGAAATGGTGATCAACAGAGCCAGCATTGGTTCATAAAGAACAAGATGTACCAGACTAGTTTTATTTCCCTATTTGACAGGTAGATTGGGGGAATTTCAGAGACAGACCTTGTAGATAGATGATAAAATATAAGGTGATCATGGTTTCTAATATAACAGAGTGTTCCAGTGATCTGTCCTTAGCCCTGTTATGTTCAACATTATTAAGGGCTTCTTTGATGACACACAAGAAGCCAGGCAGGAGACCTAACATGCTGGATGAAAAGATCTGGATCTAGTAAGATCTCAGCAGGCTAAAAAGGATAAGTTAAATCTAATAAGTCAAAATTTCAAAGGGACTACATAAAATCCTACACCTGGATCCGGAAAATTAATATGCAAGTATAGGACAGAAGAAGATGAGTCAAAAAAACAAACAGTTCACATGAAACAGACTTTCCCTACTTCCCAACCCCTCAAAGAAATTTAATTTGGTTTGATGTATGACAACAATTTTAGATTACATTAAAAGCAGCAACTAATCCAGAACAAAGGAGTGGACACCTCCATTGTACTTTCTTATAGCAAAATAATATAAGAACTACTATGTCTGTTTTTGAATATCACCATTTTAGGATAGCGGGTCCACAGAAGAAAATGACTAGGATAGTGAAGAGATTCCAAACAAAGTCATACAAAGTTCAATAGAAGGCAGAATGGATTGACTGGCCTAGAGAAGATTTAAGAGGTACATAATTACAGTCTTCAAATATTTGAAGGGTCATCAAGTATAAAACTGATTAGATGTTTTACTTGGTCCTATAGGACTGAATTAGGAAAAATGACTGAGATTAGTTAAAAGATAAAATTTTAGCACAATGTAAGGAAAAACCTAATAAAATAATTCCTCTATAATAAAAAGTGCTAGGAAAACTGGAAAACAATCTGGCAGAAATCAGGCTTAGATTTCAGAACAAACAAAATTAATGCACCTAGGATAAGAATGGAAAAAATTTAGTGCAACATATACATATTTAAGTGTCTATCTATCTATATCCATCCACACACATATAAAATATTAAAAACAATTCTCCAATGGATAAAGGATTAATCCAATGGATTATAAATAGTTCTTAAAATGAATTACAAACTATTAGCTACATGAAAAAATGTTCCATATCACTAATAATAAAAGAAATGAAAATCAAACAACCCTAAAGTTTCAACTCACACCCTGTAAATTGGCAAAGATAATAAAATACGTAAGTAGTCATTGTTGAAGGAGTTGAGAATAGGCCTACTGATGCACAGTTGATGGGAGTTGTGAATCAGTACCTATTTTTAGTCTTTTTCAATGTATTGATCTGATTCTTCTTTCTTTTTGTCTTAAGAAAACTGTTATATGAATGGGATTCTGGGAAAGGCATAAGGAAAACTATGCTAACATTAAAAAAAAAAAACCCTAAATAATAATGCATTAAATGAATAAATGCAATAAATGAGAAAATATTTTTAAAGAGTTTAGCACAATGGAACACAGGCAACAAAAGCTTATTCTTTCTTATCCTCCCTGTGTTAGATTTTGGGGATATAAAGTAAAAAAAAAAATTTAAAAAAATCAAAGCTTACATTCTAGAGTGTGAGGGAATAAGCATATGTAATGCAAGAACTATGTAAAAAAATAAGTATATGCATGTTAATTTGAGAAGGAAGTTGTTAATAAGCACAATCAAGGAGATAAATAAAGACTTTGGGCTGAAGGAAGCTAGAAACTCAGAGAAGGGAAGAGAGACTACATCGTATTCTAGGGAAAAGGTGCAATGGTATAGAGGTATTAGATAAAATGGCCTGAATAGGAAGTTTTCAAGAGAGGAGAGTGACTACCAGAGATGGAGAGGCGATTTCTGCTCAGACAAGAAATTGAATTGTATGACATCAGGCCTTCCAGGTCTGAGATTGCATGATTTTGTGACTAGCTCTGAGTATAACTGTTAGTAAAGACATGTACAACCAAATCACCCCTTAGGTCTCTTCTCTGGGGGAAATCCTTCACCACAATTCATGTAATATCCCTGGCAGGAGGACAAAAGCATTAAGGTATGCCTTTGAAACTTTTGTTGGGAAAGTTAGGTAGCACAAGCTGTAATTCAAAAAGCTGTTCCAACCACTTATTCCTGTAGCTCTGCCAGTCCAATCACTAAAGGCTGAAAGTAGCTTTGTCTCCTCAAAAGGCCAGCTCCCATGTGGGAGCCCACATAACTCCTCAGAATACTCTCCAGCAACAGCAAGCTGCCTCCAAATAAATCTCCAGAGAACAATACCAGCGGCTGTGGAAAAGATCTGGGTATAAGCCACCAAAAGCCTTCCCAAATACTGGTCTAAGGCTAGCAGCCTGGTTCAAAATACCCTAGAGTTTCATATATATACAGAAGGATGGATCAATGCCCTCAGAAAGGAAGGAAAATGCATTTATAAAGTGCTTACAATGTGCTCAGCAGAGAGCTAAGCAATGAGGATGCAATTACAAGCAAAAGGATAGTCCCTGCCCTAAAGAAATCTACAAATCTAAAGGCAGACTAAAACAAATACAAGGCCACAAAAGAGTGAAGGAAGACAGAAAGGAGAATCAAAGCAGCCAGCCTGGGTCACTCCAGAAAAGGCTCTAGGAGGAACTCACAAATGGGAGAAGTGGGCAGGCCTTACAAAGGAACATTCCATGGTGAGTGGGCTGAGGAGAAGGTATGCTGTTTCAAATTGGAAAAAGCCCAAGGTACTGAGGGAAGTTCCCCGGTGAAACCCATAGTGCCCCAGTCACTTACCATAATGCTAATAACTTCTCACTTCCCACCTCCCAACATATCCTCCAGACCAGCTTCAAGTCCTGACCATTTTTACTTTTCTTCTTCAGAACTATCTATGGGTCACTTGTCATATGAGAATCTAGCAAAACAAACAAACCAACCAACCAAAAAACCACCCTTTGTAGTTTATCTATATATGCAAACTACTAACTCATCTACAATGAAAGGTCTAAAGTTTTTATACCACTGCATTCCCAACTCTAATCTTTCTTGCTATTCTGCCTCAAGACTAGTACTTGGTGCTCCAGACTTGCAAAGTTAACCAAACATGAGAGCATAAGACCAAGAAAACAAAATGGAGAAAGCAAGGGCATAATTAAATCATTGGTGACATTTTGTTCTGGTGTTTATCAAAATAATACCTAACTTATCTAGAGATTAAAAAAAAAAACCCAAAGCATTATCTCAGAGGATATCATAGATCACAACCAGGAACACCAATCTTTAAGCTCACTGCCCCTCTTCATCCCATTGAGTACAGTTCGGACAACCAGAAGGAAAAATATTTTCATTAGCCAAAGTAGGCCAAACTACTCTGGCACAAAACAAAAATTTAGTTAGGAGACAGTGAAAGAGGACAGATGAGAGAAAAAAAGAAAACAGAAGTGATGAAAGCAAGAATGGTAAATATCAGAAGTTGGCTGCAGTGCAACAAGTCAACGAGAAAGAATAAAGGGTTTCACAGTAGAGGGACTAGGGTTATTTGGATTTCAGTCATTCAGAAAATTATTAAACACATACTATATACCAAGTTCTGTGCTGGAGATACAAAAAAAGGAAAAAGCAATTCCTACCCTCAAGGAGCTTACAATCTAATGAGAGAAATATAACCTACAAACATACATAAATAAGCTACATACAGGAAATAATCAACAGAGAATGCAACTGAGGGGATGGGGAAGGCTTTCAGTAAAAATTGTGATTTTAACTGAGACTTGAAGCCAGAAGGCAAAGATGAGCAAGGCGAGCATTCTAGGCATGAGGGACAGCCAGTGAGAATGTGAGTAATGGAATACCTCCTTTGGTAGAACAGGCAAGAGGCCAGTGTCACTAGATCAAAGCTAATATGCTAGCTAAGTATCCACTAAGAGGATACTTAGATGTACCATTTTCTAAATGCCAAGATCCCTAAAGCCATAAGGGAACAGAGAGGGTGAGGTCTTTAGGGAAAAGGCAAGCTATGTCCTACTCACATCAACAGTCTAATAATACAGTATAAATAGATTCAGTCAGTGGGGTACTTCTGGCATACCCACCAGGTCAGATTAGATGAAGCTAAGTTAAATGTAACACAGAGTACTGTAGACCAAATAGGTATATACAAAGAGGCAGGCAGCAGAACAAGTCCCCACTCTATCCTTAAGGGACTATGTATTTCACTCTTCCTCTAGTGAAAAAAGTCAATGGTATCTTGACCACCTCTGACTCACTGCTCAGTGTAAAGACAAAAGTTTCTGGAGGAAATGGAGCTCTCAGAGTTGTGTAATCCACAGAATAGCTTTATTTGGCCACAGTGAGGCCAAGCATTAGAAGGCTGGATCTAGCTGGTTAAAAAAGAAAAGAAAAAACAAAAAAACCAAATACATATAACAAGAGATAAACCAGGAAACTGCAGAAACATGTTGGAGCTGTTTCAGAGAGCTGATACCTGAACAGTCACATCACTGAACACATACATGTTTATGCTGACAAAACCAAACTGCCTAATTCTACCCTGGCTGGTATTGTACAAATACTCCACAGTAGATCTAACTCAGAATCTTTGACTATTCTTTTTACATATGTAATACTATAGTTCCTATATGATAAAATCTCTAGTAATTAAAAAACTTAAATGTCTTAAGAGTTATCAGAATATCCCATATTTATCAGTGGTTTATAGAAAGTAAACTAGTGTTAGGAAGGGTTCCAGAAACATTTTTTGTTTGTTTTACTAAAGTGAAAGATCATTTCTAAGCCAGTCTTACCTGGGGATGGCAGGGCTATTCCACTGCTAAACTTACCCAGAAGATTGATGGCTGGAAATTTACCCTCTTTTCTACCCAAATCCAATGTGACCTCACAGAATCAACCTACAAAACAGGTGTTAATTAAGATGTTCCTACAGAATCGATTTCATGAAAAAGCAAATAAAACCCATCTGGCAGCATCTATAGACCTTTGGATTTTTTGGTAACATCAAAGGTAAAATTTTTAATGGTGTACCTCTCACCTGAACTATTTTAATAGTTTCTTAATTGGTCTGTGTGCCTCAAGTCTCTTCCCTGTCCAATCCATCCTCCACACAGCTGTTGAAGTGATTTTCCTAAAGTACAGACGATGACCATGTCCCTTCCCCACTAAATAAAACTTGTGTTCCCTATTACTTTCTCAATCTTTCTGAATGTTAGTGCCTTATTTCAACCAATTATATTCAACTTATTCTGTGTCTATCTTGTTTGAACAGAGTTGCTTTCATGTTGATTTCTACATGAGACTGTGACCTCAAGAGCTAAAACTGTCTATCTTTTCTAGCCAGTGCCTGAACAACAGAAAGTGCTAAGTGCTTGTTGACTGAGTGATTCAACACCTAGGGTCATTAGGGGCAATTTCTTAATGAATGCCTATTGATTAAATAGACCTAAAATTTTATACAAAATCAAACTTGAAAGAGGGAAGCTCTCTATTATCCCTGAAAAAGGATTCTAGTGATGGAGAATTTGCAAGTTCCCACTCACACTCAATTTGTGATAAAAAGGAAAACTGGGTAAAATCTGAAATGCACATCCTGAGTTTTGGAACAGATGACTTCAAAGCAGAATATAGCTGGAATCCCATGGACTAAAATTCAACGATAGAAGATGAGGGGACTTGGAAATATTAAGAGGAGTGAAGAAACAGTAGAGAACAATAATACAAGACAGTGGGTTGTCCAAGCTATCTGGAACATCAAGTACAATGAAGGAGAATATTGTGTAAGGTTGCCGGGACCCAGATTGGAAAATTAACAATAGAAGTTGGAGCTTAAATTTCATGGACAAATGGAGGTTTAATTTAATTTAAAGGAAAACTTTGCCCTCTCCCCCAACAAAGCTAACTAAAGTGCAATGGTCTACCTCAAGCAGAAGCTAATTAACTACCAGGTTTATTGAAAAGGGGCTCAGTTCTCTTTTAGACCTGGCTTGGACCTGATGGCCCTTGTAACTCTCCCTGTTTATTTAAGTCGTTCTCTTCTAAGGTTACCTACAATCTTTTAACTGTTAAATTCAAGGACCTTTTCTCAATCCTCATTCTTTTTTTACCTCCCTGTAGTTTTTGATACTATTAACCTGGTCTTTCTGAACACTCTCATCTCCTTCATATTGAGGCACTACTTTTACTTTCTCCCTGCCTAACTGACCTTTCTCAGATTTTCTTTGTCTAATGATCCATTTTCTGGGTTTTCCCCAGTGCTCTTTCCTTGGCCCTCTCTTATTTCATCAACTCCTCCTTTGAGATGACTCCCAAAATCTATATAATGAACTATCCTCTGAACATACCACTGGCATTTCACACTTAATCAAAGAAGACTATTCTACTAAACATCATTTGTGTGCCCTTATCAGGTTCTTTAAGGACCTCAGTTTTTTTTCATCTCTAAGATGACAGTTGGAATAGATAATCTCTAAATTTCTCTCTAAGCTCTAAATACCAGGATATGAATTGAGCAAGTTAATTTATTTCAATATATATCCAAAGGCAATAATAAACATTTTCTTAGAGGACATTTGATCATCTCATTTCAATTTTGAAGATATGAGCATATAGATGACTTAAACAACATTTATTACAAAAGATGATGAAATAATAAAATCTATTTAAGATGGGATCCTCCAAATGAATTTAACACATACTTCTGGACGCAATAACTTTTGTCTATATGAAAGATGACACCCCGACACATCCTTAAAAAAAAAAAAAAGGGCTATGGCTCAAAATTAAGAAATGAAAGAGCCTGATTATTAAAAATTATTGAGAAGCTCCATGTCTCTCTATATATCATGACTACTCTGTTTAAGGACAGCTGGCAATCAATGAATGTGGCAAGTACCAGTATATCTCTCTCTCTCACTCACACACACACACACACACACACACAAAATGTCTTGACAGGAACAACTGTTTATAAGCGCTGGAGTAACTTCACCTAAGTGTCTCCTTGGTTAAGATAATCCACTTGTTACAGTAAAGGTCAAAATGATAACAGAAGGAAGAAGTAAGTAGATCATAGCACATCATACGCTCTATACAATTCGTTCATTTCCTCCCATAAATCCTTCACAAGTGGTCCAATTAATATATGGAAGACCACCTAGATGAATGAAAGCTTCATCACTTACCCCCTTACTATATAAGCCCATATCCTTTTTTGTTTATATCCATCCCTCTCAAGTCTTCTATTCACTTATATATTGTGTTCATCCCTCTAATTCTCTATATTCTGTATTCAACTTTCTGAAGACACTCATTTTTCCTGTGAAATCTTTCATTATTAACCACCAAAATAAGAGAAAAAAGCTCAGTCAGCGAATATTTGATCTCCTTCATAGACCTCCTCCCTTCAACAGTGCAGAGGAATGCTGATTTATGGTGGATTTGCAAAATGTCATGCAGGAGGATGATAAATCAATAGTACTATTGCCTTGCAAAATATCAACATGCAGTTGAGGGTAGGGGAAAAAAAAAGAAAGAGGGTGAGATATATCTCATCTATCCCAAAAGCACTTACAGAAATCAGAGGACAATAAGTATATATTAAAAGTCATATCTTAGGGGCAGCTAGGTGATGCAGTGGATAGAGCACCAGCCCTGAAGTCAGGAGGACCTGAGTTCAAATCTGGTCTCAGACACTTCCTAGCTGTGTGACCCTGGGCAAGTCACTTAACCCCAATTGCCTCATCAAAAAAAAAAAAAAAAGTCCTATCTTAAACATATACGACAATGTTTCGATGTCAATATATTGTCAACATCAGTAACAGTATAATCATAGTTGGATTCACTCTACAGTATCTCATGTAATTGCTCTTAAGAAAATGAAAACTATATTTAAGTGAAATGGGGAAGTAATTGGATATAACCAAATACATACAGAAGAAAGCTATGCCTGAAGTAACAATTTTAATGGCATTCAGGGAATTAGTTTTCATGGTAATTCATAAAAGATATTTCTAAAGAACAAAAAATGACAATAGACCATAGCCCCCCCCAAAAATGTCAAACCAAATAATGTTCTTATAATCTGTAAAACTGTTATGAAAATGGTTTATATTGATATTAAGGGTAGGTTAGATGTAAGTATGAGAAGGTTTGGAGGCTATTTTTCTTTTGAAGCAGATTACATCTTCACTATCATAAAGTTAAGATACAAGAAACAAACTTTTTGATTACAAAAAACAAAGCAACTTAGTAGAACAAAAGTCTCAATTACAACATGGTGCCTGCCATGTGCCTGTTAGATCATTCAAGACCCTTTAATAATTTCAACCAAAAAGAGATTTGTTCAAAATCCTGTGTAAAGTATTAGTATCAAGCAAAGCATAAAATAAAGAGAAACACATGCTTATCACATATCTCTCATGGGCATAATCCAGACAAAAGGGCTCTCTACATAAAAGGTGAAGTTCTTTCAGAAGCCATTATTTATTAAAGAGGGCCTCTCAATATGATTCTTGGACATTCAAAAAGATTGCCCTGGCAAACCACACAGGAAAAACAAAGTGGATGAATAAAAATTGTATGACTATTAATTTTATGTCTGCTTTGCCATTACTGCCAATCAAAATGAAATTTATTAATGACTCCCTAAAAATAAGTAGTAAGTGAAAAAACAGATTCCCTAAGTGGTTTTGCTCTCCAGATGCTTGTTTGCAGATGATGTGCCAATTGCTTTGAACTACAGAATACTGTCTTTTCCAAAACAATCCATAATGACACAAGGGTACCAACAACAAATACGGGGGGGGCTCGGGGGGGGGAGGTTGAAGATTAAAACAAGTATTTGAGTGAACAGTTTATGCATTTAGTCTATTAGTCCACATGTGGAATTGAGTAAGAAATCTACCTGGGCCAGTTTTGGGGAAACTGCTTGATGCATTCAATGATCTTAGTTGTTTTTTAATATAAAGACTTAATTTTCATTCTTCAATAATCAGTCAACAATATTTATTAAACAATTACTATGGAGGCAGCTTAGGTGGCACAGTGGATAGAGCACCAGCCCTGAAGTCAGGAGGACCTGAGTTCAAATCTGGCCTCAGACACTTAATACTTCCTAGCTGTGTGACCCTGGGCAAGTCACTTAACCCCAAATGCCTTAGCCAAAAAACCCAAAAACAACCCAGTTATGATGTCCCAAGGTACTATTGGTACTGGAATATACTATAGTATTAGAAATACAAATAAAAACAGAAATACAGTATCAGTTCTCAAGGAGCTTAATATTCTAAAGGGGAAGACAATACATAAAAGAAAGCTCAAGTGAGTACAAAAGCATGTTGGAGAAGTCTTTTAAGTTGTAGTTGGTTGAGAGATGATGAGATGGCTGGCCTGGACATTCTTGTAAAACAGATTTTGGAAGGAGCTATCCAGTTAGACAAAGAGGCCCAGGGGTTGAAGGTACTTTCCCAACATGTGACTTCCAGAGCTTAAGTGATCTTTCAAAATGAAGCATTTTAGGGGACATGAGCTACCATGTCTTAGAAACCTCTTCATCCAGGAAGCTCACTCCACTTGGTATAGGTATATTTTTCACACTGGAATTGCTCTCTGCCCTGAGTACATATTTTCTGATTGAATAAAGCTCAAGACGGCCAGATCTTCATTCCTCTCCAGGATGCACTGCTGACAGTCTCCATAATACTTTCTTTATCAAGCATTTCACCAGGGACCATCTGTTCACCTTCACCACTCCTACCCCAATCCCTTATCATCATTAGAGGATATGCTGGAGGAGCTTTCAGTCTTCTATTTTGGAGTATCAGCACTTGGCATAGTGCCTGATAGAGAGTAAGACTGCCTAATTTTCAACAGAAATAATAGCTAGCATGGAACATCATTTAAGAATCAAAATTCTAGCCGAACAAATTTTGTCTTGGAGGAAGTAACATCATCAAGATATCAAAGATACATGAACTTTTCTAATCATGAACAGATATGAAAAGGAAGGAATTAAATAGATGTGCTAAATACTGAAGATAATCAAGTAAATATCAAAAGACCTTGAAGAAGGCCTCCAATCCACTGGGTGGATAGTTATTCCATGGAAGACTTGAGGAAGGACAGACAAAAATGAATGAATTTTTAACTGCACAGGCAGACTACCGAAATAAATATCTCAGTTCAGATATCACTTCTTTCACTGTGTTCACTGATTGTAAAGTGCACTTACCTTCCTCAATCTCCATAAATCATTTCAAATTAATCTCTCCCTTAACCTCTATAGCACTTGAGTTTTTGTATCTTGTATGTGTGTACATGTCAAAATACCTCGTTTAGACCCTAAGCTTCATGAAACCAGTTTCATTTGGTTTTCCTGGAACTTAGACACGAACTTTGCATGTGTTGAACTGAACTGCTTACACTGATATGACACGGCCAATTTTTTGCTGGGGATCCCTGATTCCCTAGCTCGGGTGGAGAAAGCCAGTTTGCCTCCCTCTTAGGCTCATATGGAGGGAAAATGAAGAAAGCCCTTCTTCCAAGCCTCGTTGCTCACGCGGCAGTGGCTTGCCTTCAACAAAATCACCCCCACTGCAGCCTCCTAGCATGCAACTGGCATCCCACAGACAAAGCTGTTAAGCATACAGGGGTAAGGAGGACGGGAACATGCACTACTGGACCCCGCCCCTAGAGTCCCGTACTCATACCGGGGTACTACGGGGAAGGGAGAAGGGGGGAGAAGAGCATGATTCGTCCCAGCATGCCCCGCGACGGCCAGCGAAAACTATACTCCCCACCCCCGGCATGCAAAGCGGAGCGACAGGGACTTGGAGCCCCGAGCGCTCCGGCGCAAAGAAGTCTGGGCGTAGTAGTTCCAGGCCGCCGCCACCGCCGCCGGGAAACCAGTAGCCCTGCCCCCCGCCGCCTTCCCGTCTCCAGGAGGCTGGAGATGAAGGCGATCCACGCGATGGACCCGCGGACACGGCGGCAGCGCCTGCCATGGACTTCCCGGGCCCTCAGCCGGCCCTCCCCCCACCTTCCCGCGCCCATCTCGCCGCTGAATGCGCCCCGGGAGGGGCTCACTTACGAGAGTAATGGTCGCCGTCGCCATCTTGCGTCCGTCGCGGCCGCCGCGCGCGCCTCACTCTTCCCACTACTCTGCTCACTCTCGCGAGAGTTCCTCCCTGCAGACGTAACGGAAGGTGAAACTGGTGGGAAACTCGCGAGAGGTCTTTGGCTCCGCCTTGGAAAGAGAGAAGAGACACTAAGCATAAACATACTTCCGGTCTGAGGCTAAAGGCTAATACCTCTTAGCAGGCGGGACAAAGAAAGAGGCAGAAGGAAGGCGGACCTTTGGAGGAGAGGGTAGAGCGCCCTGCTAGGGAGAGAGAGAGGCTTCGGAAAGTGACCTGATACCTACTCGTCATCTCGCCCCCCTCTGGGGAGCGCGAGAATCCCAGACCGATTCTCCGCAGGGCCTGGCCTGCCTCCTTCCCAAAGCCCCTTGCAGACTTCTGATGGCGGGGAGCTCACTACCTAAGGAGCCAGCCCATTCCTTTTAGGGATGGCTGCCATTCAGAGATCCTTAGTCATTTTTTTTTTCTTTTTGCTGAGGCAATTGGGGTTAAGTGACTTGCCCAGGGTCACACACCTAGGGAATGTTAAGTGTCTAAAATCAAATTTGAACTCAGGTCCTCCAGACTTCAGGGCTAGTGCTCTATCCACTGCGCCACCTAGCTGCCCCGCCTTTTATTATTATTATTTATTATTTTTGCGCCACGGTCCACCAATAAAATCGTGATTTTTAAAAGCATAAATTTTATATGGAATTATAAAAGACACCAATTACATCGAAAATCATAATAGATAGAGCTCCGGGTCGGAAAACAATAAAACCTGAGTTCAAATCCAATGTCAAAAACTTGCTTGCGATGTGACCTGAAGAAGTTACTTAATCTCTGCCTGCCTAACTTTCCTCATCTGTAAAATGGAGATAATAGCACCTTCCTTCAAGGTTATGACGATAAAATTGTGAGAAGTGGATGAGGGTTTAGTTTTCAGTGACGAAACTTAAAAATAGGGGCGGCTAGGTGGCGCAGTGGATAGAACACTAGCTCTGGAGTCAGGAAGAGGAGTTCAAATGTGACTTCAAGATACTTAGTACTTAGTAGCTGTGTGATCCTGGGCAAGTCCCTCAATCCCAACTGCCTAGCAAAAATAAAATGAAATTGAAGACCAAGGAATGGAGGCTAGGATAGGCAATTAGGAAACAAAACTAATGAAAGGTAAATGCAGTCAGACTTGAAAATGTAATCAAAGGTGGGGATTTACAATAAGAAAAACACGTTGTAAAATGTACTCAGAGGTGGGGACCTTAGAATAAGAAACACTTTTTATAATATAATTAGAGATAGGGATTTGAAAGGCAGATGTAGGGAAGTGTCAGAGGCCATCACCTTTGTGATAGTTAATGAGGAATTGGGGAGATATTAAAAAGCATATTATTAATCCTAAAGGTTTCTATTCTATAACCTGACAGGTAATTACACCATTGTGTAAAACCCTTTCCCTACTAACCCACTTTCGAGGTTGGGGAGGTATAAAAAATGGATGGTAATTTGGTTTCTACAGAGTTATGAAAATTATATTGGAAAAATGAAACTTAAATTAGAAAATTAAAACCCACAAGGACATCAAAGAATAACCGGGATGGAGGTTTTAGATCTGAGCTCTGAGCTTTGCCTCAGTAAGAAGGTAAACTGCATGGAGCAGGAACTGGCTTTTGTAATCAGGGATGATCTTCTGGGATTTGAAAAAGAATCCTTTGGATTTTGCCTTTCTGTTATTTCCTCACATTTTGTAATGTCTATAAAACCCAATTAATGGAAAATGGGGGAGAAGGAAAAGGAGAGAGACTTGCATTTCAGGATATGAAATAGAATTATAGGAAATAAAACTGCCTTTGCAATTCCAAAAGTGTGTCTACTAATCTAGGCAACCATTCTTACAAGAATGTAAAATGAATTTTCCCTGTTTTCATCAGTAAGTCAGTAGAGTTCTTGGCAAGATACTGTTTCTTACAATGGATTTAGCTTACCCGTCAATGGTGTACTCTCACCTCAAGGTATATTCCTTTTAATGGCATCTTCTTTCTGGTTAATTGTGAATTACACTAGAAAACTTTTGTTAATTGTAAAATCCTTTTCCTTACTAACTCCTATGTGAATTTACATGATGAATGGCAAAACTTTGTTACCTGTGATAAATGTGATGGCTCCATGTCACAAATTTTTATAAAATATTTTTTACAATCAATTTCTTTCCCAAACCCATTTCTATTTATTACTCTTGGTGTCTATTTTACCTCTTCATTACCTATATTTTTAAAGAATGAATTCATGGACCAGGGTTAAGAATCCCTACAAAATCTAATGTCAGGAGGTTTTTTTTCCCTAATAGGCATAAGGCTATTCTTCAGTCAGTTCATGACAGTGCTTCCTAAAAATGTATTTAAAAAAAAATCACATTCATGCATGATTTAAGAGCTTTTAAAAAAGCTTTCCTTACAACTACCCTCTGGTGGCTGGGTACAGCACTAGTCCTGGAATCAGGAAAACCTGAGTTCAAATTCAGTTTTAGGCACTTTAGAGTTAAGAGGTCCTAGATATAAATTTCACCTTGGACACAAGTTGATAAGTTATTAAACTTCCACGGGCCCTGGTTTCCTCATCTGTGAAAGGAGAGGATTGGATTCAATAGCCTCTGAGGTTTCTCCCAGCTCTCAATCTATGATGTAATGTTCCTTGTTAATTTTCCTTACAAACTTCCTGTTATCTGTAAATCTAATGAGCAGCAATCCCTCCAGCATTCATCCAAGTAACTGTTAATATAGGAAAACAAGCCAAGCAAAAAGTGTAGATGACAAATTAAAAGGGCTAACCTGAAAAGTTTGTCCCACATTCTTTATGAGCAAACTTGGTATGTCCACTTCCTTTCCTCTCACTCTCTTTAAATCTGCATCTGCCAGCCTCATCATTCAACTGAAACTGCTCTCCAAAGTTATCATGATCCCATAAATGACATCTAATGGCCTTCTCTCAATATTCATCACACTTGATGTCTCTGCAGCCTAGATCACCCTCTTTTCTTCAATAGTTTCTTCTGTTTAGGTTTTCAAGAGACTGCTCATTCTGGATTCCTCTCACCTGTCTTATGGAATAATCTTCTTGGTCTCCTTTGCTGGATCTTCATCCAGGTCCCACTCACTAATTATAGGTGTTCTCCAAGCCTCTATTCCAGACCATTTTCTCTTCTCCTATTATTCCTTCACCTTGTGTTCTCATCAGCTCTCATTGGATTCAATGATAACTTGTACATAATTCTCAAATTTATATATATCCTGTTCTAACCTCCCATCTCACTTTTCCAACTATTGATTGGACATCTCAGATTGAATGCCCCATAGATATTTTTAGTTCAAAATATCCCAAACTACTTATTTTTCCTTCTAAGCCCTCCCATCTTCTAACTTCTCTAACACTGTCCTCCATCACTCAGGCTTGCAATTTGTCATCCTTAACTTCTCACTCTCTGATCACCACTACCACCTTCCCCTCCTCCCCCCCCCCAACACACACACTATATGATAAACTTACTATGTGCCAAGTGCTGAAGATACAAATTAGAAAAATCTTTGCCTTCAAGCTCACAGTCATTTGACTGAGGAAAATAACACATAAAAGGAAGCTGAGAAGGGGAAGTGCCAGAGGATAGCTGGGATAAGTCATGATGAAGATGATGGAGTTAAAACCTAGCAGAGAAGTTGATGGCAAATGAAGAGATGGCTGATATTTGAATCCCTCTGTAAAGAACTTATCCTGAGGAAGGTTTTTCTGGGATTTTTTGTTTTTTTGCTTTTTTTCTTTTGCTCTGTCCTCCAACCCTTCAATCAGTCAGAAGGAACATGCTAATATGGCATGATAGCAAAGGTGAAACAATCTCCATGATTACTAATTTCCTGGCAAGCTTATCCTGAGTATGATGAAGTTGAAACCAAGCAGAGTAGCTGATAGAAAATGTAATCTGTTGCAAAGTCCTGTTGATTATTCCTTAGTAGTATCTTTTTATAGGCCATCTTCTCTCCTCTGATACTGCACTGATGCTGTCCCTTTTCACCTCGTTTGGATTATTTGCTGGTTAGTCTTCTGGCAGCAAGTCTCTTCTCATTCCAGTCTATCCTCCAATTGGCTGCCAGAGCAATCTTCTAAAGCATAGGTTTGACTGTGTCATCCTTCACCCCAACTACTTAAAATATACTCCAGTGGACTCCTATTAGCATTAGGATCAACTATGAAAATGCCTATTTGGCATTTAAAATCCTACACAACCTGGGCCTTTCCTACTT
Organism: Myrmecobius fasciatus; assembly: GCA_023553655.1. Taxonomy (NCBI): domain Eukaryota; kingdom Metazoa; phylum Chordata; class Mammalia; order Dasyuromorphia; family Myrmecobiidae; genus Myrmecobius; species Myrmecobius fasciatus. The sequence goes on from JAJPUD010007644.1 coordinate 18,435, forward strand.
TCTTCCTTTACCTTATATCCCTCCACTTTTTCAAGCTTCAGCTAAAATCCTCCCTTTAAGAAACCTTTCCTGATTTACCTTAATGCTTCCCTTTACACTGTATATATCAAATTTGTACATAATTGTCTGAATATTGCCTCCCTCATCAAAATGCAAGCTCTTTCACACAGAAATTTTTTCATTTCTCTGGACCTTTACTATATGCCTGGCACATTTTAAGTGCATAATAAAATGCTTGTTGACTGGCTTGTTAATGACTAAGTTCACCCCCTACCTCCTTAGTACATCCATTTTCCTCCCAGAACTCAGCAGTACAGCTAACTATCCCATTATAAGGAGGCTTGCCAGGAACCCTTGGAGAAGTGAGGAAATCATATGGTGCAGTATTCTGTAGATTATGAAGGATTAATTTATGAAGATGCTATTTACTAATATTGCCCACAATGATGCTTCACCCAGAGTGGTCAGGATTTTTGTGAAAACTCTGGGAAAAATACATGCTACAAGGACTGCATATCACTCCTGTCAGGAAAACAGGATAATCAAGAGTTCAAATAGGAAGAAACACTTGTGTATTATGTGTTGTGAGAAATTTGATATGGCTGCCTAAGACTAATGACCTTGGGTAGAATTTAGCTAATAATGATAGTTAGCATTTTTGTATTGCTTGCTATGTGTCAGGCACTGCTCTATCCACTGTGCCACCAGCTATGTTTAGGACCAGAATGAAGGTGATTCTTCAATGGAACTCAGTCTTGGTGGTCAGACCAAGGCATCATGGTCAGTTCTTGGAGCCATGCTTTAGGAAAAGAATTGCCAAAGGAGCAAATTTAGAGGGAGGTGGGCTCCTCTGCAGCTCTGGCCAAGACACTGACAATTTTACATTACAAGGAGTCACATTCTGGCTTAATATAAGGAAAACCTTCCCAATAATCAGATTTGTTTAAAAGAGGGCTGTTTTGGGTGGTAATAAACCTCTTGTCACTACAAGTCTTCAAGCTGTACTTGTCAGGGACCCGGCAGATAGTTTATGTTCATAGACAGGCTGAACTAGAAGACTTGACCTTTGTAGCTTTAGGATGCTGTCAACCGCCTCACAATGTCTTATTTAGTTTTACCTTCCCTGGTAAAGCTTAGCATGTGCTAGGCACACAGAGGGTCCTCAACACATGTACAATTTTTATCTCTGTTCAGACTTGTACTTACAGAAATGCACAGAAAAGCACACCAACTGCCTCTACTACTGTCCATCAGAAAATAGGGTGTAATTCAAACAGAGAGCTACATGGGAGCACTGGAGTTGAACTGACTCACTGATGTCATACCATAAAGTATGTATGGGTCAGAGGCAATTCCAAAATGCAGTTCTTCCTGGCTCTATCCACTGTACGACACTGCTTCTTTCTACACTTGATGCCAGATTTTTACAAAGCAAGAATGCAAGCAGCCTGTAAGGTGCAAAGGGCAAGAATCAGTACTTGCCAGTGTCTCTTGAGAAAATGGAGGCCTAGAGGTTAGGTGGTTTGGTTGAGGCGATAGTGTATGGCAAAGCTGAGGCCAGCACTCAGGTCTGCTGAATCTCAGATCCAACCTCCTTACTCTGCTCCATCATCTGCTTGCAACTGACCCTGGATTTCAGCTTTCCCCAGGAGCCAAAAGAAGTAGAGCCCTCCCTCTACTGACCCTCCATCCGACCCCCCGGAAGAACGGCAGGCTTACGATCCGTGCAGGTATGTTGTTTATTCATCGTCCCATGAACAATACATGGGACACCCCCTTGTGAATGAGAGAAAAGGGGGAGGAAAAGGACACCATTGGTTTGTCAGGGAGAAGGACAAGCCCCCTCATCCCTCAGGATAGATCCCGAGCCCACAGAAGTGGATAAAATGATGGGGCCAAAGGCATCCCAAGTCTGCCACACAGAAGCCTGGAGAGGGAATGGGTTCTTGAGGAAGGGGGAGGTGTTGGTCCCAAATAAATGTGTGCGTTGGGGGATGAGGGAAGGGAACAGGAACTTCAATGGCTGAAATTCTTTGGGAGGGGGGTGGGGGACAAAGGGAGTCTAACCCCTGCCAAGTCTTTCACCAAGGAGGAAGCATCAGGTATATCCCCTACCCATTTCCTCTAGGGACACTCCCACCCACCTCTGCCTCACTTCATCATTCTCTTAGCCAATTTCAGCAGCATAACCCTATATCCCCCATCCCCATTCCCAAGTCCCTTTCAGAGTTGGGGAGCAGCAAATTGTGGCCCTGGGCTGGGACAGGATGTGAACTTCCTGTGCCCTTGAACTCCTGGGTAATATTTGGGGAATGCTTCCCAGGCTACAGGAAGAAGGGGCCCAGCAGGTAGACAATAGGGCCCAGGTCAGGGTGGGGCAGAACGATATTTGTGGAAGGTACTCTCCAGAAAGGCAGCCAGTTTTTCACAATCATCCTGGGGGAAATGGGATGAGGGACAGCCATGGGGAAAAAGATAGGGGAAGGAGAAGTTTTCATCTCCTCCCCCTAAAGCCCATTCATTCCCATGGTCCTTTCCCACCCCCAACCCATCCTATTCGGGGGCCCTGTGCAGGCTCCTTGGTACTCCCCCCCTCACCTCATGAATGAAGCCATAATGAACCAGCTCTGTAGCTAGATCCTTGGAACTGTCAGCTGGAGGGAGCAGAAAACAGAGTAAGGCCCCTTCCCACCCTGCCAGATTCCCCCTGGAGCCACTTCCCAGGGCATACCAGACAGAAAGAGGGGGAGGGAGAAAGTGCCAACCCTGAGCCAGGGAACTCAGAAGCTAAGCTGAGACTGGGCAGGAGCAGAGCCAAGGAGCCCACCGCCGAGCCTGGGCTGGGAGGAAAGGAGAGGGACAAGGGTAAGAAGAGGAGGAGAGCTGTGGTTGAGAGAGAAGCAGGGGCAAGCAAAGGGGCAGAGCCGGGCACAAGAAGGGCAGGGGCAAAGTGCCTACTTGGCAGGAGATCGTAGCTCAGTTGTCGGTGTAACTTGTCTTCCAGGACCAGGAGCAGAGTGAGCTAAAGAAAAGAACAAAGAGTCAGGCCAGGGATTGCAGAGTGGGGGCTGAGAAGCCTGGGGAGGGGGGATGCTCCCTTAGACCCCACTTACGTGCCACTGAGCTCTATCCTCATTCATCTCCATGTTACATTGCATTTGCACAACCTGAGGGGGAGGGAAGTAGAAGTCACTATCCTCCCGCCCCCAGTTTCTTTCCCAAGGACAGGAGGATTCTTTGTCAGTTGGAAGTAGTTGAAAGGACTTTGCCAACTTCTAACTCCTAGGAGTCTTGGGCGGCTAGGTGGCGCCAGAGTGCCCAGGGCACCAGGCTGGAGTGAGACTGCTCAGCTTTGTGACCATGGACAAGTCACCCCATCTGCCTCAGTTCCCTCATCGGGAAGTCACTCCAGTATCTTGGCCAAGAAAACCCCAAATGGGGTCTCTAAGGGCAGACTGAACAAGTGTTCTAGTAAGGGGAGCAGATGCTGGTATGATCAAGGGGGTTTTCCTAAGGGGGAGGGGCTGGGATCCTCCCAAGCTCACCTTCCTGGTCTCCACATCAAAAGGCTCTGGGGTGGGGGTCTTGGCTTTTCGGGCATCCTCAGGAGGAGGGGCCAGTACTCGGGGAAGTCCCAGGGGCCGGGAGGCAGCAAAGTTCATGAGTGGGTAGATCCCATTCCTGGGGAGGCAGGGAAAGGTCAAACTATGACATGAATTCACTAGCTTCTCTCCCCCTCCTATGTCCTCTCCTGTTTCTCCAAAAGACCAGCTAGCTCCCTCCTTACCTGACATCTTCCAGGAACTTGTCCAGCTCTAAGAATGAAACCTCAGAGTACCTAGTGGAAGGGAGAGACAGGTAGGGGAAGGACATATGCTCAAAGAAAGGTGAAGTGGTCCTCAGAGACAAGAACGGACCTCAATTTCTCCCTCTCCCATCTGAGTAATTAGGACCTGGGGCCCAGAAAAAAAAAAAAGAGAGAGATGGAGAGGGATGGGAAAAATACTCACCGCCACTGAACTCTTGGCCGGCCAGTCCGATGAATCTCAGCCATTACCATATTGAGATCAATCACTTTAGTCTTTTCCTCTACCACATTTTCTGGCATCAGATCTGAAGAGGCCTTATATGGTTACTCCCATAGGTCATCAGTACTCCCTGCCAACTCACATGTGCCAACCTTTCCTACCTTCAATCACGCTTTCACTTAAGTGCCAGGGAGCAAAATCTACCCCTAAGCCTCACTCACTCTCACAGGTATGGACTACTCCCTCCCCCCATATCCACCCACTCCAGATACTCACTTACACAGCCCTACCAACCCACAATGGGTGCCTTCCATCCCTGGATCATTCCCAAAAGCATTTCTCCATGCTCAAAGTCACTCACATTGGTGCTGGATAAAACAATGGGCTGCCAAGAGCTTCAGGGAGTGAACTTCAAAGAGCACTCGGTGGAAGAGAAGGTTGTGAGCAGAAGGTCGGCAGGCTGGGTCCAAGACAAGGCACGACAGGATGAACTCCTGTGAGGAGCAGAGGAATGAAAGCTGAAGAGTGAAACATTAGGAAAGATTTAATGAACTGGGAAGGCAAAGAGAATGGACCAGAAGAATCTGGACTCCTTCTGAGATAGAGGTGAAACTTGTTTTCCCCAAAGACCCAATGTTGGCATCTAGGAGCACTTGCCTTTCCCTTCTGAGTATGTGTTCATGAGAAAAATGTAGGAGGAACTGAGATGGAACCATCCTTAAAGTCCAGGTGTAGTCAGGCAACTACAGAGAGACTGGGCTATTCCTACACCCTCTCTCAGGAGAATTTAGGAACTCAGAGAATAGACCAAGCTCTCTTCACTATTTCAGGAATCTAACAGGTGACAATTTGGGGCTAGTCAGGAAAACAGAGTTTGAATTTTGCCTCTGACGCTTTGTGTGTGACCCTCGGCCAGTTACTTAACCTTAAATTCAGCCTCTTTCCTCATCTGCAATATTGCAATAAAAATATCTAATTCATATGCCTACGATGAGAGTCAAACAAAAATAATATATGGAAAGTGCTTTGCAAACCTTAAAGCACTGTATAGACATTAGGTATTATTATTATCATTAGAGATTTTGTAAGAACACTTGTTCTTCTGTAACTCTCCCAAACTACATATCACTGTAGCATACTAGAAAGAGCCTCCAATTGGAGTCAGAGGCCCGGTTTGAATAATCATGTAACCTAAGGGGAAGAGAGGAGTGAAGGAGACATCATGGTTTGGGAGAAAGAATGGGTAGAGTTGGAGACAGGAAAACCTTTTGGTATTTCTCACCAATTCATTTTTGGCATTTATTATTAGTGTGGCCACAGACCAGTCTTTAATCCTGAGTCTTAGTCTTCTCATTTGTAAAATGAGGAGACTAGCACATGTAGTTACTACCTCACCCCCATTGTTGAGAAAATTATGTAAAAAGCTTTGCAACCTTTCCAAGTGCTCTATAAATAGTAGCCATGATTATCACCACTGTTTCTTGGAGCCTCAGTTTCCTCTCCTATAAAGTGTTTTAATCTTTATACTCCCTGCCTCAATAATATTAATACATAGTAAAGGATTCTAGATGCCAATAGAGGTTAACAGTGTTCAGAGAGAGGGTGCTCCAAGTACAATTAAGAAACCTGAGTGCAAATCCCAGAACTAAAACTTATCATGTAGCCAAGGGCAAATTACTTTCCTCCCAGAAGCTGTTTTCCTCCTCTATAAAATAGCACTGACACCTGTCCAGTCTTCCTTTATGGGGCTGTCACGAGGATGGCCCTTGTTTTATAAAAGGGCTAGACAAATGGCAAAGGGAGGGGGCTCCAGCTTTAACTCAGTGCTCTTGGAGTTCTTTCTTCTTAGCTCACAGATGAGCACTTCCTATTTCATTCAATAGATAATTCTAGGGACACTTGCATAAAAGGCATTCACTTCTAGATACAATAAAGACCCAATGGGAAGAGGGCAAAAAGCTGGGAATAAAGCAGACACTCATCAACTGGGGAATAGATCATGGCTCAGGAATGATGTAGAATATTACAGGGCTTCGACACTATTACTACTACTACTATTAATGATAATAATAACCTGCATTTATAGAGTACTTTAAAGTTTGCAAAGTGCTTTACCTATGCTATCTCATTTGATTCTTACAACAAGCCTGTGAAGTAGATTATTATTCCCATTTCAAAGATGAAGAAACTGAGGCTGAGAGGAGTTAAGGAATTGCCCTGATTCACTAAGGAAGGAATCCAACCCTTCCTAACTCCAAGTCTAGTGTCAATCTATGTGATCTAGTCATTTGCAAGAAATTAATATGATGAATATAGAGAAGTATAGGAAGACCTGTATTAACTGATTTAAGTAAGCAGCACCATGAAACAATATATACAATGACTAAATGGAAAGAACAAAATAATCAAAAATGGAATGCCAAAAAATTAGAATGAACTTCTTTGAAAAGATGGGGGAACAGGGGGCAGCTAGGTGGTACAGTGGATAGAGCACCATTCCTGAAATCAGGAAGACCTGAGTATAAATCTGGCCTCAGACACTTAATACTTTCTAGCTGTGTGACCCAATTGCCTCAGCAAAAAAAAAAAAAAAAAAAAAAGATTCCAAATGCATTGGATGCCAGACTTTTCTAATATGTTGGTTAGTGTTGCAGAACTTATTTTTCTTTCCACTTTTTTTTTTTTTAAACTTTAGAGATAGTTCTCTGGGAATGAGTGGGGAAGAAACATAGTGTAACAACAAAAAAAAATCAAAATTTATGTTTAAAAACAAAAAGAAAAGAGGACATGGGAATGAGGAAAAGAGATGCTAAACTTGACCAGAGATGCCAACACTGGAGAAAGACCTACACATTCTCACAGTCCCTACGTGGTATGCCAACCAAAAAAAAAATTATGCCAAAGAGAAAAAAGCACTCAGTCACAAAACCATGATGGGGAGGGGCAAACCCTCAGGCCTTGCTATTTCTGGGTCACTTTATATAAAACATCCTTAACTAAGTATCTTATTATTTTCTTTTGGACAAGACAGACAAATAAGAGACAGAATATAATAAATAAGATTAGGTAGATTGGACACACCTGTCAGATTGGCTAAAATGACAGGAAAAGTTGATGAATGTTGGAGGGTATGTGGGAAGGCTGGGACACTGATACATTGTTGGTGGAGCTGTGAACGGATACAGCCATTCTGAAGAGCAATTTGGAGCTATGCTCAAAAAGTTATCAAACTGTGCATACCCTTTGACCCAGCAGCATTTCTATTGGGCTTATATCCCAAAGAGATCTTAAAGGAGGGAAAGGGCCCCACATGTGCAGGAATATTTGTGGCAACCCTTTTTGTAGTGGCTAGAAACTGGAAACTGAATGGATGCCCATCAATTGGAGAATGGCTGAACAAATTATGGTATATGAATATTATGGAATATTATTGTTCTGTAAGAAACGACCAGCAGGACCATTTCAGAGAGGCCTGGAGAGACTTGCATGAACTGATGCTGAGTGAAATGAGCAGAACCAGGAGATCATTATACACGGCAACAACAATACTATATGACGATCAATTCTGATGGACACGGCTCTCTTCAACAATGAAATGTTTCAAACCACTTCCAATTGTTCACTGAAGAAAGCCATATACCCAGAGAGAGGGATGTGAAATGTGGACCACAACATAACATTCTCATGATCTCTATTGACATTTGATTGCATTGTGTTGCCTTTCTCTGATATGTCTTTCGTGTAGGTACGATTTTTCTTGCACAACAATGATAAGTGTGGAAATATGTATACATATATTCAATTTGTCAAGTATTTTAACATAATTAACATGTAGTGGATATCCTGCCATCTAGGGGAGGGGTGGGGAGTTGGGGGGAAAAATTTGTAACAGAAAGCTATGTAAGGGTTAATGTTGAAGAATTACCCACACGTATGTTATGCAAATAAAATAAAATTAAAAAAAAAAAAAAGATTAGGTAGATTGGGTGACCAATCACTAATAGATCAATGTTTTCCTTCCCCCTTCCATCCCTCCCTCCCTCTCTCTGACTGTCTCTCCCTCTCCTTCCTTCTCTGTCTGTATATCTGAATGTCTGTCTGTCTGTCTGTCTCTCTCTCACACACAAACACACACACACACACACCACACACCCTATATCCAATAAAGTGACAAATCTCACAAGGTTATATACCACCTAAATCAGACTCTCATCTATTCTCATTTGGACTATTACAATAGTGTCCCAATTGGTCTCCCATCTTCAAATATTTCCCCTTTCTAATCTATTCTCTACACAACTGCCATATTGAAATTCCAAAAAGTACTAGTTGAACCATATCATTCTCCTGCTCAGGAAAAATTCAGTAAATTACATCTAGACTCAAGGATTAAGCTCCTCCATCTAACATTTAAAATCCTTCACATCCTGGCTCCAACTTTCCTTTCTGGGCTTCCAACCAAACAGTCATCCCTGCTGTTCCACCCAAGTGACATTTTTTTCTGTCTCTGGATCTTTGAATTGGCTGTGCCTCCTTCCTGATAGCAGCCTCATCTGCTAGTGTCCAACATCATAAACTAATACTTATGGTTTATGCTGGATATGCTTATTCATTCAAATATTGCCTCCTCCACTAGAATGTAAGCTTTTTAAGGGCAGAGACAATTTTTTTTTTTTTTTTGGTCTTCATTTGGCCACCCTAGAACACAGTACTTGGCACTTAAATGCTTATTGAGGGGCAGCTAGGTAGTGCAATGGATAGAGCACCAGCCCTGAAGTCAGGAAGACCTGAGTTCAATTCTAATCTCAGACACTTAACACTTCTTAGTTGTGTGACCCTGGGCAAGTCACTTAACCCCAATTGCCTCAGCAAAAAAAAAAAAAAAAATCAATTTGACAAGTATAAGGCAGGGAGAAGGTATGGGTCAGACAGTAGAGTTCATCTGAAAAAGATCTCTGGGTTTTTTAAGCTCCCTAAGACCAGGGAATGCATCCTTATTCATTGTTGTAGTCTTTGTGTTCAGCACAAGTCTTGTAACATAACAGGGACTTACTAAGTCACTGCTCCAGGAATGATAGCAGTGTAACAAGGTAGCAGTATAAAAAAGTTACTTGAGATAATGGGGTCATTGGTTCACATCTAGGAAAACAGAACTATAATCTAAATCAAAGTAACCCAGAGGAAAAAGGCACTGGACTAAGGATCAGGGAAACCTGGATTCAAATACCAGCTCTAGATACTTAATAGCTGTGGGACCACACAAAGCTGTGGGACAAAAGGGAATAACATTTGCATTTCAGCCCTGATAAGACTGTTGTGAAGGAATACTAAGTAAACCCAAATATGCTACAGAAACAGTTATACAAGGGAAGGGATCATTCATTTCCTTACTTAAGTGCTACAAAATGAAAAGAAAATGGGCCACAATGGTAGCCATGATTTTGCTCATGGATTCTGGGCAGATTGCATTGGGGTGACTCCCCAGAACAAGAGATGAAGACTGACCACCTTGATGAATCAAAGCCAACTTTAAGAAGTAGAAAAGGTCTTTTAGAGAGGCAAGCAACAAGTGGGGTGAGGAGCAGGGCTTGACATTCTAGGAAAGGGAGTGTCTCTAAGATGCATATTGATGGCCTGAGGGTGGAGGAATGAAAGACCTTCAATCCCAGTGGGATCTAGGGTTGGGAAGGGGACTCCCAAAAGAGGACAAAATAGTCAACAATGAGTACAAGATCTAAGACCCACAGGAAAGCCCTGAGGTCCAGGTAAAAGAAGGCACCTCTCCATATTGTCAGGAGTTAACTTGTCTTGTCAGGGAAAGAACTATGGAGTCAGGCAAGGACTTGACTGAGAGGGAATAGCCATCATGGGAAATACTTGGACCATGATATTTATTCTTAAATAAGGGTAGGCAAAGGACAGCTAGGTGGTGCAGTGGATAGAACATAGGCCCCAGATTCAGGAAGATCAGAGTTCAAATTAGGTCTCAGACATTTACTGTTTGACCCTGGACAAGTCATTTAACCTCAAATTGCCTTGGCACCCCAGTCCCACCCCCACCCCTCACCAATAAGGCCAGAAAGTAGACAGAGTTGCCCTTGACCACTGAAAGATCACACAAATCCAGGACAGTAATATCAAAAGTAGGCATAAGTATACGTATTAATGTTTCAGCAAATAATAAGACATATGAATAGTCCAGAGAGATTATACATGTGACCTGGGGATTGGGTTGCTGGGTCAGACAGAAGAGTATGTTACAGTGGAATCTGGAGAGCCAGGTTCATATCCTAACTGCATGTGTGCCCTTAAGCAAGTGACATAATATCTCTGGAACTCAGTTTCTTTCTCTGAAAAATGAAAGGATTAGACCAGATGTCTAATCCTCTCATTTAAGGCTCCTTCCAGACTTTAATCTATGCTTTCTGACTACTATGACCCTCTTGTAGACATTCTCCAATGTTAGCAATCAGGAAGAAATTTCACGGGGAAAGAAAAGCAAAGCTGAGTTTGATACCAAATAAAATATATGGCTGGTAGAATGGGGGAAACTGTTAAGGAGGAACTGGGAGGGGGCATAGACTTACCCGCATATTAGGGTCACTCAGGGAGTGACGGGCACGGGCGATGGCCTCTTCAGTCACTCGGGTGTCCCCGTTGGACTGGATTTCTAGCACAGCCATCTGAAAAGAGAAGAACACCAAGGACAGAGGCTAAGTTGCTCTCATTCAGTATAAAGGGGGGAAGCAGGGGCAGGAAGTGGGCCAGGTGTGGCAGTTTAAGAAGAGGAAGGCATGACCAGGGACTCTGCTCAGGGTGAGGAAGGAGGGTGGGGGATCCTAGGGAGGGACTGGAAAAGGCATGCTGGGAGTAAAGGGTATGGGAAGGGTAGGAATGAGCAAGAAGGCCATGCTGGGAAGACCAGGGGGAAGGGGTCCAATACCTCCAGTGCACACATCCCGAAGGAAAAGATGTCCACAGCTGTCCCGTCAGCAACCTCTGAAATCGAGGAAGCAAGGGTGGGGGAGGTGGGGTGTATACCACAGGGTCAAAATTCAGGGAAAAGGTCTCAGAGTCAGGGGTCGTCAAGGGAGATGGTGCAGGTACTAAAGGGTTAGGGGGAAGAGAACAAGGGAGTGGACATGGAGAACTGTAAGGAAAGAGATCTGGAAGACAGCCCTAGGGGTCCCAGTGGTCACTCACGGCCGTACTCCGGGGGGAAAAAATGCAAGTTTCGCTGCTCCTCTCGCTCAATGCGTATGGGGCTACGGAGATCATCTGGAATTGCTGGAGAGAGCAGATTGAGAGACTGAAGGTGAACCCAAAGGACTTTTCCCCAACAAGCACTTGATCTACCCCCCTCTACTTCCACCCACCCACCCACCCCTTTCTCAAACTCACCATTGGAGAATACCCTATGCCAAACTGAGGGAGAAAGAGAGAGAAAAATGTGAATGGGTGGTGAGGAGAAGCAGGGCCAGCAAAAAGGAGCTTTTCCCTCTTCCCTAGCTCTCCCTCCATTTCTATGGTCCCCCAGTCCAGCCTCACCAGAACCAATCTTGATTAGGCCATTGTGCTGGATGAAGATGGTGTCGCTGGTCAAGTTGCCATGAATGATGGGAGGGTTACACGAGTGAAGGAAGCTGAGGGGACATAGATCCAGGCTCAGAATCAGAAAAAGCCAGAGACTAGGGGATATGTTATTAGAAAGGGGAGAGTGTGTGTGTGTGTGTGTGTGTGTGTGTGTGTGTGTGTGTGTGTGTGTGTGTGTGT